>JALRMC010000007.1:0-119641 GCA_026120085.1 Cadophora luteo-olivacea
AATTAAGCTTATATCTGACTTAATATTAAAACTCTTTATATATACCTATAGTAAGAAGCTGAATTTAAGATATTTAATACTAATTCCCTTTTCTTTATATGTGTTTCTTATCTTGAATTTTATATCCTCTCTTATAACTTCTATATTATACTCTTATTTAAACTATAAGACTATATATAGATATTTAGAGTAACTCTTAAGCGTTCGACTTATAACTTTAAGTAGAGTAGGATTTTTATTAAGCTCTTAACAAAGAATTAAATCTTTTACTACTAAAAACATACTATCTGCTTTATATTTTTATAATCTCTTCTTTCGTTTCTTATTATTCTTTTTAGCTTAAACCCTAACTACATAAAAACTTCAATTAATCAGTTAATAGCTTACTAAAGTGCTTTACGAGCTTTTTTTAAAGCTTCCTCCTACTTAGTAATATTATATATACGTATCCTCTCTCTTAAATCGCTTATAATTGCTAAAGTATCTCTCTTATAAATACTTTATTACGATATATTCTTACGTTTAATATCTACTTTAATCTTCTCTTAAAGTGTTATATATTCAATAGTCGTTAAATGAGCCTTATAAAGGCTTACTATAGTATTAATTATTATAATATAAAAGAGTTCTTTTAAGTTATCAGAAAATTACGTAAGATCTTGTTTAATAAATAATTAGATCGTAGATATCGTAGTTTATAGCTTATTTAGCTATAAAAGAGGTAATTTTAAAAGATCTAAGTCCGTATCTTTATCTTTAACTTCCTGAATTAACCTCTTTCTTTTATTATACGTATATATCTTTTATAACTTTACTTTTAACGAAAATAGCTATATTCTTAAAGCTTTAAAGGCGTTCTTAATTATATATACTTTTATTGTATTTGTTTTTATTTAAGTGAGATCTCGGAAGAATAAAGTAATTATATATTTAAAGTTAAGGCTTCGTAAGACGGCTTAAATATATAAGTTATAAAAGTACTTCTAAGAACGGAAGATATTAATATTAAGAGGTTGTAAAATATACGTGAGATAAAAGAGAAACTAAAACACTTTAATATAGGATTCTACGAGCTTAAAACGGAAAGGGTTATATCGATAAGACTTATAGTTATTACAAAGAAGGAGCTTCTACGGCTTATTTGAACCTATATATATATACTTAATTAAGTAGTTAGTATAATTTATAATAATACAATTATTAATATATCCTATGTCTAAACAATTAAATCTTTTATTCTTATTTAAGTTTTAATAAACTTAATTATCTATTATCTTCTTCCCTAGTGTAATAATATATAAAGGAAGCGTTCTCCTACTATCTCTACGTATTATCTTAATAATCGTAACAGATTTCCGATTCTTAAGACTAAAGGTATAAAGCTCTTTCACCTTAATAAGAACAATGACTTTCTCCCTTATAAAATAGCCTACTCTTACTCTAAACTCGTCTATATTTAATACTTTCTTACCTCTATTAATATCGTACTCTTTTATTGTTATTTCTAGCTATTTAAACTAATCTTTCACGTCTTTTTTAGTGTAAGAATCGACTCGCGCATATGTAATCGGTTTAATATAAATAATATAAAAGAGGAGATTCTTTTTTACTTAGGCAGTAAACTAATATCTAAAGGCAAGAGATAAAGGAGAATCCATTTACTATACTTAAGTTAATAATAATTAATAGCAAAGGATTATAAATTTTATAGCTCTTAAGTACGAAATAGTATTAAAAACCATGTCATAAGTCGCGCCTAAGCCGCCTTCCTATTACTCGTAACAGTACTATCAAATGGCCTCCTCTTGCCACTAAGACAAGATCTTGTTATTTCCTTTATAGGTATTAGGTCCACTTTATTAATTTTGCTGTTTAAGCTTCTTTACACGAGCTAAAGACTTCCGTAACGCTTCTTCCTTAACAAAATGTATACGAGCAACAAAGCTAGGTAATTCTTCAGGATATTCAGAAGCCTACTAGCGCGCCTCGTTGAAGGCACGATCATAATCCGCCTTAGTCGCGTGAAGCATGTAAAAGTTGCCCTCCGGCTAAGTCATATTAATAATTAAGCGAATTATATCAATTGATGTAATTAATACAACTGAGAGCTGAGGATGTCCGAATGGAGATACTGTCAAGACGCGTTACAGTAGGAATTCCCTTCAAAAACGCGACCTCGGCTATCTTTTGCAGGACACTTGCTTTCCTAGGACACTTGCTTTCACCGACTGTAAGCGAGAGCTCGCAGCCTCACACAGGGGAACCGACTATTAGGCATCATGGGTAAGCTGGAGGTTAAGGAGATGGATAGAAGCGATGGGTGGAATAACGGACTTGATCTCATGACCTGGATCAGGCTGAATGAAAGCAGTCAGGACATTTTAATACCACAAGTGGAGCCAGTAAGTCTCAACCTTCCCCGGGATATCCTATACTACTTCTCATTGTGATCTCGGGAATCCTTTGCAGCCACTTCATGACTTCTTTCAACCCTTTGTCATTCAGTCTGGCTCTGAAGCGTTATTTGAAAGCGTCCAACTGACTTGAGGTGGTGTACCAGGTTGTCAGGAGACTATGGCCCGGCAGTGGAAATTGGCTGGAAGAGTGGCATAGCTTTCCACTTGCAGGATATAAGAGGCATTCTGGCTAGCACCCAGATCAGCTTGATGTGGATATTCTGTAATGATAGTTGTAAGCAGAGCTTTTGGAAGACACCGGCGCCACACATGGATTCTTTTATCTTCTGGCTTGTAACCACAGGCTTTTCATTGGGGTCCGTTTCATTGCCAATTGAGTGCTCGGATGAGACGTAGGTCGTGCATGTTCCCCTTCTGCGACGACGTATTGCGCTCCCCGAATCAGTGCGTTCAGAGAAAAAGCTATCTTACAGGAATATCACCATTCTACCCCACCCGCGCCTTTACTATGTGCCTCCATCAGTCACTTCTTCGTCGCCGCCGTTGGAAAGTAGTAGTCAGATGCTTCCCCAATTGATGACGATCGCCTACCTAGTTGACTCCTCTTAAGGGCCCGGGCAACGTCTCCGCGAAGTGCACGAAAGTCCTTGGACTCGAACCATTTGTCGAACTTCTCTTCATCTTTCGTTGCAACCATAGCATTCACAACAAGCCTCTTTGCAGTAGCCCGCTTTGACAAGAGCTCTTGTTGCGCTATGCAAACGGCGTCGGTCCAATCCCACTCATCAGCTCGAAATCGGTCGTGAATCCTATTAATCGCCATATTCTCCAGTGATGTGATTTGAAAGTCTCCAGCAAGTTTCCAGATATGAGCCATGTCCCGCATGCCCAGTGGAGCTCCATCCTCATGTTCAATCTTCTGGTAGTATAGCCAATTCACAAGAACGGAGAAACATTTGGCCTCGTGGTAGGAAAGGTGTACTTCGCAAGTATCAACAGCAGTGCCCTTGAAGTGTTCTGCAAAGAACGTTGAATAATGGCAGAGAAAGCTTTTGTGAATGTTGAAAATCTTGGTGTCGGCAGGGCTGATTAAATCACGAGATATAACACTGACTTTGACGATTGTCTGTGGCTCACTGGGGACATCAGCAAAGAACTTTTCAATGAGAGATCAGAGACCTTACTGCATGCTTGGGGCTCTTTCATTCTTCGCTGCAAGCTGCCCAATTGAAGAGCTTGTCATCGCGATCTGAGCTGGATCGTCTCTTGGCCGGGCTGTGATGGTTGAGGCCGAAGTCCTTTTCAGCTTCTCGAATGAGAACCCACGAGGTAAACGAAACTTGACAACCAGAGACTTCGGACTGCTCTGCTCTTGCATGATTCTGTTGTGAGCTGAGTCCAGAATGTGAAATTGAAGATGAAGATCGAGGTTTAAAACGCCAGAAGTGGGGCAAAGATAGCGCGCTCGCTAAGCCCGATCAAACAAATTGCCTATTCAGGAAAGCACGCCAGTCTCGCTGCGTTCTGAAGCCGAATGTGGAGAGAAGTCCAAAACAGTTGCAACATCACAGCATTTCTTGAGGGAGTCAAGGAGGGTGAACGGCAGTAGTTCGGGTAATGCTGTTATTTACATTTGCGGCCTTGAGGCATGTAGAAGTCGGTGACTGGAATATAGAAGATCTTTGGTGGTCCTCCAAAGTGATATACTCAGAAAATGCAATGCCTCAGAAAGGTTGGATCAGAGATCATGATAATGTGAACTTACTTTGATAACTGAGGCTGCTTGAAGTCGTTCCTGCTTCTTTAGCCAACAACTGCAAATCCCACTAGCGGTGGCTACACTTAAACCTCAATCCATAAATTTCACTTGCGGCATCACTACTGATATGGGACCAAGAAGACTCGAGTTTTTGTTATGCTGCTGTTATGTTTCTGGTTCTCCGTCACGATTTGCTACCCCGCAGACTATCTATACTTTCTCGGCAACGTTGTTGTGTCCCTGATGTCTTTCATAAGCAACCCCAAAACAGGAATGAAGATCCCAAACTCCTTGTCTCCCAAATACAGTACGCGCCTACAAAGAAAACAAATGAAGAATTGATATTGCGAAGTCTTATCAAAGCTGCCGATCGCTGAGGCCCGAAAAACCTGAGAGAGGTTTAACACCCGATGCCTGCAATCTGTATTTAAGATACCATTCTAGTCGAAGAGACCAATCATGTCACAAGGATCCTCAACAATTTCTTCGTCCTGTTCCATCTCAGCACCTTTCGCCTCTTCAAAGTCCCCTCCGCATGGCTCTGCCATCTCCTTTACGCCTCTGGCTATCTCATGGCTCTCGTCTTCGAAATGCTCAGAGAGAGCACTCTCATCTGTCTCCTCGCCTTCTGGCTCTTCACACTCGTCCTCAAGTTCATCATCCAAGAAGGCATCTTCGACCTCTGGTATTCCCACGTGAAATCTGGTTGAGTCCACGACTTCGTAGCGATCACTGTTGTGGACAAGGTCATTGTGTTGAAGAAATGCCATGCTAATGTCGAACAGCATCTCTCGAGGCGCGGACGAGCCAATGTCCTTCAACACTTCTGGCGTCAAGTGATGAGCTGCATGATGAATGGCTAGTGCTCGGATCTGGGTCCCCTCGGTCTCGTAGTTCTTGTAAATGTGCATGATGAATGCACCCACATCCATGATATTGATAGCATCTAAGATTGGAGCGATTCGATCCATGACAGTATTTTGTAAGCCAGGTATGTCACATCTCCGAGCCAAGCTCCAAAGCTTTGCAAGCGGCAAAAGATGTGTCCTAACCACATTCCTCTTCTGGCTTGCTGGGTCTGGCTCGTTGAGTCGGATCTCCTGGGTGTAAAGCCAATGTGTGAGCAGTCCAAAGACTTGTACGTCGATGTCGTTCATATCAACCTTCACCTGCCCTGATCGAAAGACTTCGCGAAAGAACGGATAGTAGAAACATATGATCTCTTGGTGGATCGTGAAGACTTTTGCGCGGATGCCAGCACTAACTGTCACAGTGACGAGTGGAGAAGGTTTTCTACCAGAATAATTAGCATGAAGACCACAAAGGGGCAGGGAGAGTTGGAACCCACGAAAAGTCTACTTTTGGCCCTCTTGTCGAGTGAGGCAAGCACGAGGTGGATACCGACATGGTGTCAGTGATGATGAAACCTGTAAGTTTTTGGGAGTTCTGGTGGGAAGTTGATGGAGAGTCTATCAAACCAGATGTGATGGGCGTCTTGTTCGAAGGAAGGGCCGGGCTTGTGGGGTAACCTTTGGCTCGAAGCTGGAGTTGTCGAGATTATTCTTTGAAGATGATGGTGAGCTCAGATCGAGGGCGAGCTAGCAGACTTGAGCAAAGCCAATGCCAAGAGATATGTCAAGTGAGTCGACCAATTCACCTTTTTGGTTACGGAAATGTCGAGCCTCAAGCCCGAGAAGTACACTTGCATTCACTTTGTCGACAAAGATGAATGAACTATGATTCAAAATTGTCTCGAGTGGTTTTATATACCAAATCCGGACATAAGAACATGTCTCTATGAGAATGTGGTTGAGCTTGATGGAAATGGTTGTAAATTTCCCAGTAAAAACAACATTTCCCTATGAGTTTGCAATTCTGCCGGACGGCTCATTTCAATTGCTCCAGAGTCTACCGTTAAAAGTATGGGATTAAATCTCATGCTGGATCTATGTCAAATCTGTGGCTGCCATAAATGAAAATCACACGAGCTATTGCTGAACATCCGCATGTACAAGAAATTTTCACAGGGAGTCCATGCCAAGACACTTGGCGAGTGATGGCTACGTCGCATCTTTTTGGGCCAAATGACACCAAGAACGAAAGCAATTCTTACTCGAGAAAGGTGAATGGGTTTATTTATTCAAAAAATCTGTTTCTGATCGCGGCGATCCGGGTTCAATTTTCCAGATTCAGTTACGTGAATAGCCACTCAATTGAGTCGAATCTCGCGGTCAAGTCGCGACAGCTCCAGAGGTTTATTCGTTGCGATGTAGGCTCAGCTTTAATGGAACTCTAGGTATATACAAGGTCAATATTCAAGAGCAATACAGATCCTCTACAGAATCTCAGGTAATCTTCGTGGAGAGGTGTTCCACAAGCCGCATTGTCGATTGATGAACTCTTCGTACTGAGAATGTCGCATCAAGCAGCTATTGTAAAGTGGTATCCGCGCTTTGTTCTGAGTTGCCCAATGGAACTCTATCATGTCTACCTCTCGTTTGAGCTCTCAGATCTTGTGAGTTTCCTGGCCGCCAAGAGGCAACCATATTTTCACTTAACATACCACTCACCGATGAAAGTCAATACAGCATTAGGAGCAAAGCGGAGAGGTCCTACTGCCATGAAAAGCATTACTATTTCGGATATTAATAGACAAGAGTTATGCTTTGGGCCTCAGTAATACTATAATTGTACAAGTCCAATACTGATCCTACTTCTCCTGTTTGACGCCAACCACTTTCTCACTGCCTCCAACGTAATACTCCTTAGCTGAGCCAAAAGTGCCAAACTTCATCGTGGGCTCAAGACCATGAACCATGATCCTTTTTCAAGCTCATGATGATATCCATCAACAATCCCTCTGGTAAGTGCCCACCAGACATCCAGACATGAAGACCCTTGGCACTTGTCGCCCACGCCATTCTGTCCGCGGCGAGTCTCTTTAGCATCGTTTTACTCTTAGCCATGTATACGTAGTGCAGAAACTCCTTCAAACCCTCTCCTTCAATGCACTCGACCAATGGTCTGAGATTATCCATAATACTATTTTGCAACGTTGGCATGCCAAAGCGATGCCCAAGGGTCCACAGCTGTGCTAGAAGGAGGAGGTTCGTATCGCGGTCTTGAGGGTCGATATCAATCTTCTGTGTATAGAACCACTCAACTAATAGACCGAAAGTATCTGAGTCGATGTCGGGGAGCCTCATCGTTTGCGTCTTGCTCTCGACATGGTTGCCATTGAATGCCTTTGCGAAGTAGGAAGAGTGGTGGCAGATGATATCTTTGTGAACAATGAAAGACTCTTTGGCATCCTCGGGACCCACTGCCACGGTGATCACCGTCTGGGGACGTCTGATCCACTTTAGTCTCAGCATAGTCGCACATAGTAAGAGCTTTATTACTTACCTTAAGCTTGGTGCTTTCTTCTTCTTTGTGAAGATACGGTCTTGAGAAGCTTCAGGGACCGGCGTGCCGCTCGTGACCTCCATATTTCGGGATGAGAGTGGAGCCGGCGATGAAGCCTCCTGTGCGCTTCGCGCTGCCGCTTCCGTTGTGGTCAGGGACGAAGAGACTGGTGGGGTCGAGTCTGGTGTGGAGTTTGGGGAGGACATGACGTTGGTTGATAGTTGTGTCGAACTTGGTTTGGAAAGTTGATTTTCAGATGGTCGAGAAATCGAGCTCTTTTGAAAAGTCGAGTTTTGTTCACAAGTGTGCCGTTGTGGTAGCCTCGTAATGCTTAACCTTCGAGGACAACGGGATAAAACAGTTCACACGCTGACTCAAGCGTTAACCGAATGGACGCATGTCGCATCAAATGCTAGTAGCTCCGTGGCGTTGTCATGGCTGTTGACTATGTGAGATTCTATTGGATCTTTAAACATAAAAGCGCCTTATTGAGTGGGTTTCCCAAGTTCAAATGCGAAATTGATTTTTTAGACTTGGATCCGGCCCAGTCTCTCAACCATGCTCTAGTTATGCTAGTAAAGAACAAAACTCGAACAGAAGTCCAGGAATACATGCATCTTTTCTTTCTTCTTTTAATGCATGAGAACAAATCCTTTGACATCCTAATTATTTAGCTATTTGTGAATGTGTTCAAAGCAGCCTGTAAGACCACGAAAGCTGACTTCCTTCCTTCAACTTCAAGCCTCCCAACCCCACGGGCACCCATTTTCTCTCTTGACCAAGAAGCCACGCGATCACCACCAAGTAGGTTTCTTCTATATGAGGCAGGTATCGGGGCTGAATATCAAGGCACAATAGTAATTCAACTCGAAACGTGACTTCCATCTGGAACTTCAGTTCAAATCTATTTCCTTTCTCGAGCTTTAGATGCATTCCTTTCTCGAGCTGTAAACGAAAAAAGGGGTGCGACTCAGCCACAGCTTTGAAAATAAGCTTCAGAGTAACGTGGAACTCGAATGGTAGATATTCCAGCAACTCGAGATTCCAGGTGGGGGTATTCGAGCTAGATGAGTGGATCGTGACTGCGTATGAAGACAATGCTTGGAAAAGCAACAAGCATGCCAGCATGGAAATCAACTTGCAAAATGGTCCCATCCAGCGTATACAGTCGCAAATAGTAGTCTGATGTCCCTGTGATGCTTTTGAGTTTGCTGCTATCATAGTAAGCACCTTACCTTTTGTGAGCATAATGTTCTCTCGCTGGTAATTTTTGAGTTCCCTCGCAAAGCCCTTATCAGCAGAGAAGAAGCATCCATACAGAAGCCTTTCGGACTTGCCGTTCACGCTGATAAATAGCTCGATCGATGAACATATCTTCTAGATATGCGAGTCTTTTCGATGCATATATAAAAAAACAAAGGCCATTGTGTGCATCGCGCACCAGGATGGTTGTGCTCAAAGGGCTTTGTCAGTTGACAATGGAACATGGCAGCAATGCGACACGGTGATTGTCTCGACGCGGCGCAGAACTCAATATGAATGGCTTTATTAAGCACAACAAAGAAAGGCCATAGGTAATGCATATTACAAAGCGTTGGAAAACTTTAGCTGGCGTGCGGATAGTTCCCGTTGGACTAAAGGACGCATTGCTAGGCAGCTGTGACTAGTACAGCCCGTCGTTATACCTATACGGCTACAAGACAGTGACTTTCGGTCATGATACGACTACTTCAAATCTATAGATCAAAGTCCGAAAACTGATCAGGAGCCAGTAACTGGCAGTTCAAGCCACTGCGCTGTGTTGATCGGACAAGATGGTGCAGTATGTTGGCTTCGTAGCTTTCGAGATTTACTGTAAATTCATAAATACACTAAGTGGCTCGAGAGGATTGATAATGGATCAACATGATTTACGAAAGGGATGCATTACAACAGAGAATCGGTCTATATATGTTCAGGATTTATCCATAACATCATTGATCTGTAGGGCTGCGACACGGACTGTCGGGATGAGGCGGTCAACTAAGGGAGAACTTACGTAGGTTCGCTTTTGAAAGTGGCTAGCATGATTGGTGAAGAATGCGAGATCTAGCAGTATAGAGTTTCCCGCGACAGGGAACGCTTACATGATATCTGATTTTCGCTACTTGTACTTTTATGTAGCGGCGGCGTGATCCATGACGCCTGTCATCCTTCTGATTTGATATGACAGCACAAGTGCTCAGCTTACTTTCACATCTCTGCTCTTGTAACCTGGTCTGCTCGGTTGTTCAAGATTTCCTGTGCCAATGCATAGGTCTACAGTGTCCATTTGCAGTCCTTCGATATTTTGTGAGATTGAACGAGAACTACCCTGCTCTGCTCGGCGAGACAGGCCTTTTGGACCCTGAACAGAAACGATCTTACCATGCATAGGTTAAATTATACGGCATTCCAGAACGATACCGCTTGTCCGACGTGCTGTGCTGGTACATTCCCTCCTCGAATCTAATACCATCGCAAGACTCACCATTTACAGGTCTTTCAATACCCATGCCAAGTATCTTCCGAGCGATCTTCTTCGAGCTAGGATGGCATGATGCCAACGCAAAGTGCAAAGCGGCCCAGCTTCTTGCGCCTCCCTGCGAGCCGGTGATTTTTGCGCCCAAAGGCACATCGACAGGCAACCCAGCCTCCAGAAGAACATCAAATATCCCAACACGCCCATCAAGGCACGATTCAGCCATCCATTTTCTTAGTCTAGGATCATCAAGAGAAAGCATCGAGAGCTCTAGTAGAACACATCTGATTACGTTGTTCGAATTGCGCAGAAATCCGTGGAAGAAGAAATGATCCCAGTAGCTTGGATTGTGGTAGTCATCGAGTCCGTCCAAAGCCCCGTACCGATACAGGATTCGCATAGAGTCGACTTGATCTCCGTCAAGTGCAGCCAGCACACAAGCACAGTCATCTATGGGTACTCCCTTCCGGCGCTTGATGAGCCAGTGCAGAAGTTCCGTATGCCCTCTCCAGGCTGCTACCATCAACGAGTTGCACGAGATACATCCGGATGTGGCCTTGCCATTGTGTTCGCTCCTTGTCCAACAAGGAATTCAAGGTATTCAATGTTGCCACAGAGTGACGCATAGTGAGTCAACTCTGTCAATAAATCGGTATTGATCATGTTGGGGTAAGCTAGGCTGATGTGCACAAACAAACAATTGCCCATGTCAGTATATCCTAGCTGTGCTGCTTCAATCAGCGCTTCTCTCGCTGTGATAAGTTAGCCATTACTATAAGAGAAAGAAATGTATCTATTTGATCGAACAATTTTTGAGGCAACGGGATGGAAGCTGGAACTAGAACGGACAGGCATACCACTTTTTCGGTCGTCCAATATGATAGGCTTGGCATGGTCGACAAGGTGTTGTAGCATTGACAAATTTCTGGAGACCACAGCAGCTTTATAGCAATTCCGAGGCTCCTTCAAATTCTCCTTCTTCATCAGATCGATGATGGTGCAAGCCAGCTCGTTTCGGTGGGACTTGATCGCCGCGTGTAATGGCGTTCCGAAGTACTCACTGTCTTGCCCCAACTCAGAAGGTAACCTGTGGGAAGATATGATTTTATTGTAATAGCATCGCATACCGAGCAGAATAGCAGCTGGTAATAGATGATTCTGGAGCTTCTGGTATTCTTCTTCGGTAGTCCAAGTGAATCGATAACCTTCAGTCAAAAAGACAAAGTAGTAGAAACCGGGCCCCAGTCTTGGTGTCCGAGAATCTCGAATACAATCAGACGCTTGCTTGAAGAGAATTTCCAGGGCTTTCAGCTGCTGAACTTCTTCCGAAGAGACTTTAAGACATTCGATGACCTGATGAAGCAAAGTCCAATCAGACCGCGCGACTTTTTGAATGAATGCCTGGCGATGAAGGATTTTGGCAGCACATGGAGCGAATAGTTCACTCTGTTTCAAACCAGGAAATCGATATCTCCGATAGAGGCTGATATAGCTGATGGGTTTGCCCAGCAGAGATAGAACTTCCTGATCAAACGTTGCTATTCACGCCGGGTCGTCAGTTTGTGCATCAGACGCTGGTGACTGAGCCGGACCAACGGGCGATTGACGGACGATCAGGGCACGTACTGTGGACCAGCCGTAACGTAAGAAACTTCTCCATGCCCCATCTGGGGCTTGAAATATTAGGCGCCTCGGTAACTGTAGCTAGCAAGAAGGCATATTCAATGATCTCGCGCAATATCTCAAGCGAGAGATCAGGCAACGTTGTCATTGTTGAGCTGAAGTTTGCAATTGCAGCTTTTCGAGGTCAATCTTGGTGGGGACCTAGGTATATTCGGGATACGATGATGAGGAGCGGGTGAAAGCAGAAGCTCCCTTAGGCTTTAGGGGAGGTAAGGCCGCAGATCTTATGTGACTCCAAAAGTATGAGTCCTGCGATCCTGGAGTCCTGATGTTGGTGTTTTGAGTTGGTATTGGACGTGGGGCGCAGCAACGCCGCACTCAAGGTACGGTACCAACCACCAGACAGTGGCCAATATAGGAGAAGCACGTGGAATGCATCTAGCTTGGAGTTCATCTGTAGCTGGTAGAGATCAAACACGATACTCTTTCAGCGAAGCCGAGTATTCCATTGGTATCATAGAAACATAATATCATCCGTTCGATCAAGATCATACAACATACAACCGCTGCGCCACGACTTACCCGCCGCCTCAGTAGTCGAAACGAGTTTGTTGCTTCGGTCTTTGGTCGTCCAAGCTTCTATCGTCGCCCGTGGATTTGTCCTCCCCATAATGTACATTCACCTCCGTCGTCCGTACGATCCCATTGTACGTCATGATCTCCTCCTCGCTCCCAGATGGACTCTGACTCCTTATCTCACTCGTCCCTCTTTTCAAATCCTTCATCGCAAATGATGAGTTTCCAAAATGACTCTTTGAGCCACTCTTGGATGTCAATGTGTTTCCCTTGCTTGTAGTGATATGCGACTTCATCGCATCTCTGGAAGCTCCCATCTTGCTCTTGCTACCGTATGGTCCCCGAGATGCTCCACTGGTGAGGGATCCAAACACTCTTGGGAACCAAGCTTTGAGAAGGGGGCGAAGGGCTGGTCCAGAAGCGGTGATGATCGCAAGATTCGTTTCGACGGCAGAATAGGTGAAGCGAATGTCGTAATTGAAGTCTTTTGCTGGGTGGTAGCTAATTTCGATAAGCCAGGCCATACGAAGGATACCGACAATTGTGACACTAAGGATATTAGAACTTGGTCGAATCCGCGAAAAACTGCTAGAGGGATACATACACGCCTCCCAAGAGAAAGACACCCATCAGCGCTATTCTTACTTTCAATGGCATCTTCAACCCCAAGAAAATCCAGAATGGTAACGCGAGCACGGCCAAGTCGGTGAAGATGGTCAACGCCGAGGTCGCGATGTAGAAAATCCCTGTGTCAACGCAAGTTCCCTTCATAGTGGGATCCCTCATTCGCTCCCAGAAAAAGTTGACAGGGCGGCATTGGAAGATGACAGTGATGAAGACCGAAATTGCTAATGCTACGTTGAAAGCATTTAATGCGTGGATTGTGTATCGAATCTCTCTCTTGTGGCCACCTAGTCGAAGCATGAAGAGAAGAACGGAGGTTTTGACAATGGCGAGAATGGGGTTGTAGAGAATTTGGCCGATAAAATTCCACTGCATGCCGAGTCCATAATCGGCTGTGAGCGGAATAGCTGCGGTATGAATTCCCAGAAATGCAGTCCTCATACCTAAGCACGATTATTAGTGGTTATTCGCATTGTCGAGATATTGCGCTCCGATTTGCGTGCATAGAACATCGCATGGGGAGCCCATACCGAAATATCCAGCTATAGTTTCGGCTATCGAGAAGGACATGGCAACAACGATTAAACCATCATCTACAATTCATCTGGTGAGCATTAAGCTAGAAGTGTAGTCGGAAGAGGATCAGGTACGTACCCCATCCAAATTGCTTCATTTTCTGACGACTGTAAATTCTCAGGCAAACGACAAGAAAGGCGAGTGTTGGAAACAAAAACAAAATAGCGAACCCCGCTTGCTGTAGCGACGATGTTGGAAAACGCTCTCCATCGCCAACAGGAACAGTCGGTACAGCTTCTGTCTGTCGACTGAAGATGAGGCCGCGCAACTCATTGAGCTGCTCGCCCCTACGGTACTCCATGCTGAAGAGCCAACTGAGGGAAAGATGAGCAAAGTGAGAGTCCACAGATCGACCACGTTCACGATCTTGAGTCTAAAAACCTAGATCGATCAACCTTCACAGGGGCCGCTGAGTGAGATCCAACAAGAAGATCTAAGCCCAAGGATGGAGCCAGTTGTGGGGGGATAAGAGTTTATAGACATTAACAAGGAATGACACATGAACTCTCCAGGAGTCCAGTAAAGGGGAATCTACACGCGAACACCCTGGTATCATGAGATGAACAAGGTTGCCTCGTGGTTTTCTTGCATCGGTGTCAGAGTTTTGCAGCTCTCAGACTGTGCAGTAACCACATCTGCAGTTCTGGCAGCTAGGATTTGGCGGTTGGGCAGGCCGGGAGGAAGTCTCATGTCGACCCTGGCAAGGGGAAACGGCGAAGAGAATCCTTCTTGGGGGATGATCCACCTCGGTACCGATACGATGAAACGGGCGAGACTGCTGAAGAAAAGGCGCAACTTTGACAGACTGGGTCCAGATAGAGTTTGGATACATGGTACACATCGACTATTGAACTCTCCAGACGATTCCGATCTCTTGGTGGCTGTTTTGATCTGAAGAAAGTCAAAAATATGGGATGACAGCAGCTCTTTGCGGCTCACAAACAAAGTCTATCGTAGATGACAGGCCATCTTTATGCATACCTTAATCCTCTTCATTATCATGTGGCTTGGTGTACGTACATCTCCGTGCTTCAGACTGGATGGATTACACTGCAAGCGACTCTATGCGAGGATCACATTTTTGCCCAGCCAGATCCTTGCTAAAAACATAACACTCTCCAATTTTCCTCGTTCCTTTCGGAGACAAGGTGGTAGTCGTTTCTTCGAAAATTAAACAAGAATTTTCTCAATACTACCTTCTATTCTGAAGGTCTCAGAAGCTCTCACAGAACAACGGTAACGAGTGTGCAGTACCGGCCTTGGGCAAGGGCCTTGATGTTGTCGTCTTCAAGGCTCAAGCAGCATCCAAAGCTGAAAACATGGGTTCTCGCGTGAACGGATCACTTTCTGGCACGGTAGAAGCCCTCTATCTTCCAGGAGAGAAAACTTGCTCGTAAAGTCTCACTGTTCCACGCCTAGAACGAAGGAACTCAGACTTCTGATCACAATATGATAATCGAAGATTTTCAATAGAAATGCAAAGTGTCGTGGGCTCGCCAGGTCATTCTGTCTTGGGTTTGCAAGGAAATATTAGCTACATGAGATGGAGGGGAGCATGGCCGAGGTGCGTATGGATGTACCAACAATCCCACACTGTTTCCTACCATCACAGGCCGACAGGGTCAAAATCCATGAGGTTCTCCTGAGTACATTCTTTACCAACAGCCTCAGACGAATGATGTGGCTGCTGGTGTGCCGGTTCTTGGGATTTTCATATTCCGGAAGGCATGGCCGGAATGTGTCTGTGCAGGTGGATCGAACAAGGTTGAGAAGTTCTAGCCAATTTATATTCTGGCCTTCCTGTTGGCTATACGGAGGATATAATTCCTAGTGCCGGCCACAAGTCTTGGTACTTGAGAGGTTTCCATCCTTTCGAAGAAATCGGGAATGATTTTTGCATGGAAATTTCTGCATGAGAACTTGGCAACGCAGGACGACGGAAGTAGAAGGTAGTTGAAATAAGATAAGTCTCAAAGTGTCGCTTTGACTCGTGGAGAGGATGGGGGACCGTCAAAAAAAGGGGATCTTCCCGCAATGGTCTGGTCCGTCCCAGAACCCCAGCCCTTTCATAACCTCGCCCGTGTCCCGAGTTCTCTCGGTGGAACTCGCAGAAACCCGATTGGCTTGAGCTGACTACTTTTTGATTCATTGACCCCACGTCCCGAGCCCGCGAAATTGGATCCTGGTTGATGCATGAGACACTTTAGACGAATGTGGACCCGAGTCAAGAGGGGTCTTTGACAGGGCTGGGATTGTCTTGAACGGGAGAACGCGGTTTTTTTGACAACAAGGGGAATACCGGCTTGGCTTTCAGGAACAAAGCCCTTGTTCCCAATTAACAGACGAACAGGCTTGTGTTTGAGCAGGCGAAGCGCAGCATATGTCCCTCGTCTCCGAGGGATCAGTTCAGTCTGTGCCGTAAGGTTACTCTAGCGTGGCAGGTCTGCAAGCGAGGAACACCAAAATAGTGAGAACCTTGCAATACACAACCATACAGATCTCGGGACCTCGACAAAGTTCTCGAATCACAGTCATATAATGGCTACAGCGATCGCAATGCTACCGTTGTATGACTTGTGTGATACAATTCTTCCATTCATGTTGCAAACAATACTACCAGAAAGAATCCTTGAAGTGGACGTTGCATGTTGTCCATTTTGCCAAGAGCCCTCGTCCAACCGGTGGCAGGTGGCTGCATGTCAGTCTTCCACCCCGGTCGATCTTACCGGATCAGAGACATATATCCGATGCATATTCAATAATATGCTCGACTCGTCAGCTTCATTTCTCCGCAATGTAAAACCTGACATCAAACGCCACTCGACCATTCCCACGGCGTTTTTGAAGAGCGAAGCTCCGGTCAGACAGCGGCGAGCAAATGAGCAGCTGCGCGATCCTTGCGATGTTCAATATTCTATGGCTGTTCTAGAAATCCCAGAAGCAGAGAAAGCCATCAATGTTCTGTTGGTAAACTGCCGAAAGTAACCCAAGCCTCGTGAGCATAAGTTGGAATATTTCACAACCTCCTTTTACAGGGTTCTTTCTCCATATGGTCACAATATGAATCCTTCTCCAGGCGAAAAAAGTCCAGAAAATCCTTGTGAGTCCACGCGAGGTGGATTATCCTCCCCGATCTGGGTATCTGTTTGGCTAGGATAATAAACGTGGCAACCTGCATGGCCGAGTCAATTTCGTTAATCAGTTCATCTCATGTCTCAATAGTTTGTTATCAAGAGCTACCCCACCTCATGCGCTGCATCCGGCAGGTTCATGTTGTATCCATTTTGTACCAGTCTTCTCGAAGGTATAACTTGAGGCGATCTGCTCCCGAATTGAACTTTACTCTTCACCCCAACTTACTTGGCTATCTTGCCATCGCCACTCGTTCTTTTCAATAAGGCTCTTTCACGCCTGACCCCTCGTCTCGGAGCTTTTAATTAAGTTTCACCTACGGACAATCATGAAGAACTTCCTTGTCGCAGCTTTGCTGCCACTATTGGTGTCAGCTCAGACTCTTGTAGTGGACAACACAACTATACGTAAGCCTTCCCACTGTGTCACCGTGTGAGATTGGAGGCTTACCCGTCATAAAGCTGCCGATGAAGCTACCGTCGCTCCAGCCGTCTCAGCTGTCGATGCCTCGACTTCCAACGCCACAGCGGATCTTTTTGCCAGCGAGACATTTCAATTAACAGACGACGTGATTGCCAATCTCACAGATCTTGAGCTCTCAAACATCACTCTGTTTTCTTTTGAAGACTCTCCAACCAACGCTTTGAAGAAGAGAACCGTCTTCGGAAAGTGCAAGACCTATGCAGGCGACTTTTTGTACCCTTCAGCTTTCGTGTGGAAGATCTTCGACATTCTGCTCGGAGGTGCACTCATCAAGACCGTTCCATACGCAGCTCCGTGCTATGATGATTTTGGAAACTTCAACAAAGCCAAGTGTGATTTCCTGACCGCCAATTGGGTCAACGGATCCATTTACCAGTAAGCATAATCGATGTATTTCGTATCATTGACTAACAAAGACAGCACCGAGGATCCCACTTCTATCAACGGAGTCTTATTTCAAGGCCTCACCTGCATGCCGCCGACCTTGATTCCGAATCCCGATGAATGCACCGTTGGTGGCTACCCTGACTACGCTGTCGCCGTCAAGAACGTTGCTCAGATCCAACTGACCGTCAATTTGGCTCGGAGCTTGAATCTTCGCCTTGTCGTCAAGAACACGGGACACGATTTCGGAGCAAAATCAACGGGTAAGGGAGCTCTTTCCATCTGGACCCATAACCTCAAGAGTGTCCAATTCTTAAAGAACTACAAGTATGGATCCTATTCCGGACCTGCTTTCAAGGTTGGCGCCGGTATCCAGGCCTTTGAGATCTACGAGGCTGCCAGAGCTAATGGAGTCACTGTTGTCGGTGGAGAGGGTCGTACTGTTGGTGTCACTGGAGGATATATCCTCGGTGGAGGACACTCGCCTCTTTCTTCCATCTACGGAATGGCTGTTGATCAAGTCTTGTCCATGGAAGTGGTCACTGCTGATGGCCGCTTCGTCACCGCCAGCGCAACCTCCAACGCAGATCTGTTCTGGGCTCTCTCCGGAGGTGGTGGCTCCACATTCGGTGTCGTCTCATCTATGGTCATCAAGGCTCAACCAAAGATCAAGGTCACCACTATGACTTACGTTCTCCAGACCGCCGATGGGTACAGCTCCACTCAATTCTGGCAAGCTATGCGTATATTCTTCAACGACTTCATCAAGTATACCGATGCCGGGAATTACGAGTATTTCCGCATCACCGCTGTCGGACCAGATGCTTACTACTCGGATATGGGCCCTTGGTTCGCTCCAGGAATGTCCAAGGCCGAACTTCAAGCTCTTGTCGCACCTATGTTCGCTCAGTGGGCTGCTATTGGCGTTAACGTCACCCCAGTCTACACCGAGTACGACGACTACTATGACGCATGGCACGCATCCTTCCCTGTCGAGCCATGGGGATCCAATGCCATCCGTCAAGGCAGTCGTCTATTCCCCAAGTCCAATTTCCAAGACCAAGCCAAGCTAAACACCACTTTCGACGCCATCAAGACTATCGTCGAAGATGGTGCCTACATCATTGCGTTCAACATCGCCGCTGCCCCCAAGACCGGCTACCCAGACAACGCCGTCAACCCTGCCTGGAGAAATACCGTTCTTCACTTGATCACTGCCACGTTCTGGGACCCCGCAGCTGATGCAGCGACAATCAAGGCTATCAGCGACAAGCTCACTTATGACTGGGGCAAGAAGCTCATCGATGCTTCTCCGGGAGCCGGAGCTTACATGTCCGAAAGTGATTACATCGAGCCAAATTTCACACAGTCGTTCTTCGGATCGAAGTACGCTAAGCTCCGTGCTCTCAAGACCAAGTACGATCCAAACGATGTGTTCTACGCTCAGAACGCTGTGGGATCCGAGGATTGGAAGATGTCGGAGATGATCATGGGGAACTTGCCGTCGCAGAACAGCAAGTTATGCAGGATCTAGGAAATGTGTTCAGCTGTATAAAGTTCTGAGTGACCGATAGACAATAGACTGTACATTACCAACTTATGACTTCAAGTCTGCTCGATCCATGAGATCAGCTCACCTAGGAATTGTGAAACAATTGAGTGTGTTGTAGTCTGTAGAGGTGCGTTCTCATTCCTAAGTGCTGTTGTGTACTTGGAAGGAAACAACGACCTCGCTCAAGTCACCGTTGCCACAATTTCGCACTGGGTCATGATGTAGTCTCAAATTGAGCCTAGGTCGTTCCTGCCACAATTGCCCCTCAGGACGCGTGTGAATCAAACAATGGATCTACTGCGTATATGCTGATTCCTAGCATCAAGTGGCTACCTACCATCAGCCATTTCCCACCTTTCATCAGCCCCATCTCCATCCAATTCCGCCATTCCGAGACTCGCGTCGCCAGCAGACAAACTCACTTAGTTCACCACTATCTGATTCCACACTCCATTTCTCAGCACAACTGTGATGCCACTCAGTCTACCTGCATTGATTGTGGATCCGTGAAGCCAAAACGCTGAACTTCTGTCCCAGCTTCCACACCCCGCACGTGAGTGGCCTTTGGCTTACAATATTTGATGCATGGTTGATGTTGGTGAAAATTACTCTATCCCCATTTAGGTCTTGCATCACTAGCCTCCGCGAATAGGCACCAGCACTTTCTCTTCCACCCCTCATCATCTTTCTCTTTCTTCTCTCCCTTATCGACATCAAGCGATATCCCGAATAGAGCATTCCAATTTGCGATAGGAAGAACGGCCTGAATAATACAAGTTATCACAATGGAGCTAGGAGACCTACCAGTAGAATTATTCCACAAGATCCTTGTTCATTCCGTGATTTCGCGGGGCGTGCAGCGAGCTCTGCGATTGAAACTCGTGTGCAGTGAGATTCGATATTTTATTCTGTTCAACATGGATTAGCCCTAACACTGACTTCTATCAGAGCTATTCAACACCTATCTACAAGCGGCTCTGTTCGAGTCGCGGCTCTTGGACGAGTTCATGGTCGAGCCTCGTGTAGGCAGCAGATTCATTTTCAATGAAATGTGGTACATTCGGAAAAATTATGGCTCGGAAAAGCTGTGGCAGTCGTATCTTCTGTATAGGGTTCGAAATGAGCGTGACCCAGGTATGTAAATTTCCTCTGATAGTTCTCGAGTTTCTAGCACAGTTCCGGCCGATCTTGGTTAGATGCGATTGCTGAATCTATGCAGGAAAGGGCCGCTTTGTTGAGATACGCAGAGTTGCAGAAGAGGTATGCCTAAAGATGGACGCAGAGTACGAGTATACTCTCAACGCTCTATGTTGGCTTGCAGTCGAGCGAGGGAGCCATGCGCCTGGGTATCAGGAGGGTTGGGGGCTCAATCTAGAAGGGAGAGGCCGATATCCAGGCCTAAACCTTCTCAGTGCAGCTGCCTACCTGAACCATTTGGACTTAGCCAGAGAGCTTCTAGCAGATGGCCAATGTCCGACTCTGGATGGCAGTCTCTTCCCCTCACCAATGCAACTCGCAGCCTGGGCCGGTAACAGCGATATGTTGAGGCTGTTCCAGGAGAGCTTACCTGACTTCGAAGAAACTACACCTCCGGGTACTTTAAAAGTGGCCATCATATGGAAGGCGAAAATAGGACCTGGCGCGATCAAGGGGGCAGCGATGCGGGGAGATATGGACATGCTTCGTTTGGCAATTTACCCTCCCTCGCGATCCAGCCCTGAAAGTACAGACTTTTGTGGCCAGAAGTTTGGACAGGTGGACAAAACAACCAGACCAGGTAGATACCTCGAGGAAGCTTTGTATTACGCAAAAGATTCCAAAGTCTTCCAGTACATCGAGGCATTCTTCAGCGAGGAGGAGGCGCCCATTCGCATAGATCTGTATTCACACCTGCTTGCGCATCATGCCGCGCTAGGTAATCTCTCGGTAGTACGATATTTGCTCGACTCTGGCGCTCTTGTCGATGGGGGGACAACACGTACGAACGAGAACCCCCTGACGACGGCATGTCGTAATTGCCACGAGGAAGTTATCGATCTGCTGCTGGAACGAGGGGCAGACCCTTCATATCAAAGACTGCAGTGGCTTACTTGCCCAATATATGCTGCGGCGTCTGCAGGAAGCCTGGCTATTGTGAAGAAACTTCTCGATCGAGGTGCAACATTCGAAAAAGTGCATTGGGAGCCAGTCGGTGTTGCTCTTCGACTCGAGCATACGGAAATGGTAAAGTTGATCCTGGGATTGGCAGGATGGGGCGAGGAGGAGCTGCGACGAACGGCTAGATGGCAAAGTGAAAAGGGAATGGAATCTATGGCTTCACTTGTGCTGAGTATGATCCCGAGCTCGACGAGAGAGGGCCATTAAATCAAGGGGAAAAGAAAGCAGTCTTGAAGTTTGCGTTCATGTCCACGGTAATGTAAGACGATACACATCAAAATTGGTGGTGTTTCGATATGACTTTTTCAACAGTGTCTGTCTTACTGACAGATGGGATCTCATTGTAGAGTCCAAAGCTGCACTATCTTGAATGAAGCTACGTACAATTTGAAGCTTGACAAAGCTTGCTTCTGCTCTTCTCCCCTCCGCTACAATGTAAAGTAGCAACTTCACGGGCAACTCCGACCCAAATCAATCACCCCCGCCCGTTTCAATTGTCGACAGTCTCTGCCTTGACAACTGCCTCTGAAACCACCGAGTCTCTTTCGACGGAGCACTCGACATCATCTTGCACAAGCTCAGGTAAACCCTCTGACACCCGAGATGCTCCATTGTCATCCTCTTCGACAGACTTCAAAGCATTATCATCAGCACCCTCCTCTTCAAAGACACCATCACCATCACCATTCTCCTTCGCAACATCTTCATCATCAACCACTTCCTCCTCACCAACGAACTTCGGTGGAATCTCCAAGACATAATCCGTGCGTGGATCAATCGTCTCGAAAACACCTGCAAAACCACCATCTCTCCAACCCGGAAGTTGGACGTACTGATACATCATAGCCCTCAAGAAATCAGGCTCCATCTCCCGTGGCATGCATCGAAGGACCTCTTCAATGTCATCGCGGGCGAAAACCTCTAGGGTCTTTCGAACGGCCATTTCCTTGAGCATCGCGACACCAGAGCTGTAGCAGAAGTGCTGGAAGTCATAAAGCTCATCGCCGACAGCGATGGGAGTGGAGAGAATGTTGTCATGCAAGTAGGCGATTGTGCTGGGCTTGAGCTCGATGTTAAGGGCGAGGATGTAGAGTTTGGCGAGGGGGAGGAGAGATAGGCGAGAGCCGGAAGCGGTGACGATCTGCTGGGCGTAGAGGTAGTGGACGAAGACGCCGAAGGTTGAGGCCTTGGATGGAAGTTGTATGCTTGGAAGGGAGATCTGTAAGTTATGCTGTGAAGTGTTCTGAAGATTTTGATGTTACAAGATAAGAGAAATCGGAGGAAAAAATTCTTGAGATAGTCAGCGTCGTGAGGTATTCCGCGCTAGTGTATGCTACGTAGGTACCTATTGTGCTTCGTTGCTATTGTCGGATGTCGGTTGAGATGTTAGCGTTGTTGTCCTCGCTTAGTCTTCCCATGCTGACAGGTCCAGTGAACCGACTGCCAGAGCTATGCGATGACCAAAGAAAGGAAATGTTGTAAGCATACCTACTAATTATCGCCAGTAAACTCCATTTTGGCTTTGGATCCGAACACTTTGAGACTGAGGAGATGAAAATCTGAGATTTGCAATTCAACAGGTGCTTGATCAACAATCGCGTACGAAAGCCCGCTTCGCGATATTACGGCGCGTAATGATTGATGTCCATGGGTTGATCATTCTGAATGTGCACCTGTCGGTTCGCACTAGTTATTGTCGGTTCGCACTAGTTATGAGTCCCTTGAACTGAAGGGGCTCATAACAAGTGCTCCGATCAAGCGGACGGTTATATGAATCTCTTACCCATCTTCCTACCCAATTTCATATCTCCCTGCCTCTCTCCTCCCCTCCAACTCGGCCCTCTCATCCCTCCACCCCCCCTCAACAGGACTAACGACATCTCTCCCTTCCAGTTCCGCCGCCCTCCTCCTCCTCTCCAACTCTCGCTTCTCCTCCTCATTCAAAACAACCACTGGTCCCGCCTCCAACTCAGCCCTTCTTTTCTCCTCAGCCCCAAGCTCCGCCTTACCCAAAGAACTATCATGAGTCGTGTCCAGCCCACCTTTAGTCCGTGCAGCAGAACGTCTTCCCCACCAAAATGCTAATGCGACGAAGATCAAGAACCCTAGAGCGGCGCCAACGCCTATCCCTGCTTTCGCGCCGGTAGAGAGACCGCTTGAACTTGTGGATGGATCTGGAGATGGAGTCGTGGATGCATTTGAGGGAGAAGTGGATGTGGCCGATGCCGAGGACGAGGGATCTGAAGTACTGGACGAGCTAGAGGACGGCGATCCGGTTCTGGACGAGACCTGTGAAGTAACCAAAGGCGACGACGATGACCGCGTCGAGATGGAACTGCTCGCACCATTGGCAGAAGTCGAGAGCGCACCGCCAGCAGCTGAAGTGGTGGTGTCCAACACGCCTCCAGACCCGGCCGTAGAAACCGCGCCGCTTTCAGCAGAAGTCGCCGTTGAGATCGCACCACCAGCAACCGAAGTGATGCTGGATGCTGCACTTCCCCCGCTGCTACCAGATCCGCTCCCTTGGATCTCGAACAGCGGTGAGTAATTCGGGGTACCAGACGAGTCCTCGATCTCGATTGCGTAGTTATCCGTTGAAAGCGTGCTGGGAATCGTCCATGCGTAGGAGGTAACGCGGAGGTTCGCTTCAGAAGAGACACCAGGTCAACATCCCCTCTGCCAATGCAAATATAATCTGATCTCGTGTGACGTAGCAAGGTGGCGGGCGCTGGACTTACAAGCAATGACCTGCACATCCCTGAGGTCTGATGCCGTTCCAGCTTTAAGCGTCAAAGTTACAGCGCCGTCTGCTTCGGCCCAGGCAAGAGTCAATGGATCGCCAGCCTGGAGATTGCTAAATGCGCTTAATGGCGTTGATAGGACGACTGCTGAAGCGGGACGCAGGATATTTAGAGCTTGCCAGAGCAAGATGTGCCAGCGAAAGGCGAAGAGATGCATCTTCGTGAGGGCGGAGCCTACTGCAAGAAACGTAGCTGGACCGGGCTACTGTACCAAGTAGACGGAGGGGACGAAGGAAAAATGTAAACGGCACAGCCGCGCGAGGAGCGGGGTTACCATACTTAAGGTATATTTGTGCCACCACCTTTTGGATGGACGTTTACCTCCGTACCTTGATTTGAGACTTGGGACGGGATAGCAAGCCACAATCTCTTGAGGGTCCAGAAGTGGCAGTGGGGGCTGAGTGTCAATACCGCTAAGCTCAGCTGTGGGGACAGAGCGAGCCAATCAGAGAGCGGAGATAGCTGAGTGTCGAATGGAATGGGTAGATGGAATGGGATGAACGCCTCTACTGTGCATATTGAGCACAGGGGCGGGAGCAAGGAGCCAATAAGAAATGAGGAGAAATGTCAGTCAGGTCCAGTGGTGAGGAAGAACATGTAGATCGCAGATTACAAGAGTGTCAAGTTGAATCAACTCGCTTGATCGATTATCCGATCTCATACCTCACCACATGTTCCCTCCCGTCAGCACGAGGACTGCCAAGCCCTTTATTTTCCTGCTCTGCTTTACCACCTTCAAGTTCAGCCCCCTCTCGCTTCTGAGTATCCATCTCTGCTTTACCGAGCACGTTGAGATTGACATAGACGTCTGTGCCATCACAGTCATCTTGAGATTCTGCCCTCTTTCCCGTCACAGCAGACCTCCTACCCCACCAGAAAGCCAGCAAGAAAAGCACCAACAGGGTTATCGCCGCGCCGGTGATTACACCAGCTTTTACAGAAGCAGAGAGTCTGTCTCCTTTACTACCAGCTATCGAACCTGAACCCAAATCTGGATCCGGGCTCGAGCCGGGCGAGGGGATAATATTTGAGTTCACGTCCAACGATGAAGTGGCTGTTTCGGATGTGGAGGCGATACCTGGCGTTGAGCTTATAGAAGAGATTGATTCCAAGGATGCACTCGAATAGCTAGATACAGAATCCCACGCCCCATCCGTAGCTTGCAGATCGCTTGCTGCAGTAGACCATGCAAGACTCGAAGTCAAAGTCGTAGTAGACGTCTCTTCGCCTCCTACAAACGTCAATGTTGATACCACGGCAGCATTAATTGATGCCGACGTGATTGCATCGATCACGCCTCCAGCTTGAGACTCAGAGTCAACAGCAGTAGACGCCGGTACGATAGTGACAAGCGAACCCGGTGTTGACGAAGGAGGTCTTATCATTATGGTGCTTGTCGGGACCTGTTTTTCAACCCGGAAATCAGCGGTGCGATTAGTGGCACCCCTGAAGTCCCGGATCAAGATCGAGTAGGTGTCTGGCGGGAGAGCGGTGGGAATGAGCCAAGTGTATGATGTTCCTTGGATGTTTACTGTTGCAGAGAGAGAAGAAACCTAGTTAGCTGGAGTCTTGAAGCTGGAAGTGGTGTTGAGACTGGATCGGGATCGGGTGGAAAAGGCGAGATCGGAGTATGGTTGTATGGAAGTGAAAAGGGGAGGGGACTGAGAGAGGTAGAATGAGATGCCCAACTCACTGCCAATGATACCCGCATTTTTATAATTCTCCGAGGATCCGGTTTTGAGCTCTAGATCCACACTGCCATCTGCTCCGCTCCAAATCAAAGTCAGAGAGTCGCCTATTCGCAGATGGCGGAATGCATTAGGTGGCGTCGAGAGCTCCAAAGCGAGGACAAGCGTGCTATAGAGCAGAGCTTGGAAAAGCAGTCTATATGAGTGCCACAGGAAAGGGAACATAGCTTTGCTGATTTGTTGAGGAATATAAGGAGACACTTGTCAGAAGTTGTTGCGAAAAGAAGTAGAACAGACAGTGCAGCCTCGTATGGACGGTTAGTGAGGTGCAGCGGGCAATATACTCATGCCCCTGTTTTCCAAGCCCGTATTCGAAGGCATGGATAGCGCTGCCGTGAGTGGGAATAGGTGTGGTGATCACTGAATATCAATAGATGAAGGAGGCTGTGACACGGGAGGCAGCAGTAAGATTGTTTCAATTCGACAAACAAACGCGGATACAGTACGACATCGGGACCACGAGGATCCTCACCCAGATTGCATGAATGTGGAAGGATGCAGTCGATGTCACTAGACCACCATGATGAGCACATTGCGGGTAGTGCTAAAGCGAATCTGAAAATGCGAAGACAAATCTTAAACCCTCAGGCAGCGCCCGTATTAGAGAGCATGCGATACACGGCTGGTGATCAACAGAGTTGAATGTCAATGTCCAGATGGACTACTTGTAAACCTCTCGGCTGTGTTTTGATTCGATTTGACTGACCCATATTTACATATACAAATAAAACAGACAAAGGTCCATCCATCCATCAAATCATCCCGCCGTCCCACGACTAAAAGCTCATGCATCTCATCTCGCAAGCAAATTCTCGATATCGACGAGAAGCTTACAGAAGAATCATTTTAGAGATGAGAAAATCAACTTTTCACTTTTGCTGTCCAAACACCGCCATTGCATGTTATTGCATGTTATTGCATCGCAAGGAAGAAGTGCCACCATGCTGGAAAACTAAACGAGCACCTGGGAGAGGTGCGAGTGGATATCAATTAGTCGCCTCCGTGCTTGCCGCCTGTTCGCTCGCCCATGAGCTTTCTACGCTCCTTATCCTTGGCTGTGGTTTTATTAGTTGGTGCTCTCAGAACAAAGGGAAAAGGGATGGAACGTACTCTCATCGTAGAACAAGAACTCATGTAAAGCGCTACCAGCTGGTACCATAGGGAGAACAGGGACCTTCTTATCTGTGACAACCTCCAAGAACGCTGGTCCATCACTCTCAATCAACCATTTGAGAGCATCCTTGACATCATCCGGCTTGATACATCTCCTGGCCTGGATACCCATGGCATCCGCGAGCTTCATGAAGTCTGGGTTCTCGGAATGCGTGTGTGCGTATCTGTCCTCGTAGAAGATATTTTGCCATTGGGTGACCATACCTTGCTCCTCATTGTTCAAAACGATGATCTTGACACCAATATTGAATTGCTTGGCTGTTGACATCTCGGTAAGAGTCATATTGAACGAAGCATCACCATCGATATCAATGACAAGAGCGTCTGGACGAGCTACCTTTGCACCAATGGCTGCTGGAAGACCGTAACCCATCGTTCCGAGACCACCAGATGTGATCATGGTTCTTGGGTGACGCCATCTGAAATGTTGAGCAGTCCACATTTGATGCTGGCCGACACCGGTGGCGATGATAGTTTCTTCCTTACGATCGGCGGTGAGATTTGATAGCTCTTCAATGAGAGTCTGGGGCTTGATGAGACCTGTTCGCTCGGCCTTTTGGTATGAGCTGAGAGGGAACTTCTCCTTCCAGAAGTTAATCTGGTCGAACCATTCTGTCCGGTCAGTCATTGTTGTGGTGTTTACAAGGGGGTTGAGGAGTGCAAGATTATCCACGACATCGCCTTCTACGGCTTCTGTCGCTTGAACAACCTTGTTGATGTTCTTTGGCATGATCT
The DNA here is from genome assembly GCA_026120085.1 of Cadophora luteo-olivacea. NCBI lineage: Eukaryota > Fungi > Ascomycota > Leotiomycetes > Helotiales > Ploettnerulaceae > Cadophora > Cadophora luteo-olivacea. Next base: position 27,646 of record JALRMC010000007.1, read on the forward strand.
CGAAATGTACGATACCACCACGTCCTTCAGCTGCCGCAAGCTTAGCGGCTGGTGCGAACTTGGCGATAGCTCCAGTTACACGATCATCGAAACGAGCACCAAGAGCGAGAATAAGGTCTGCTTCTTGCATAGCCAAGTTGGCATAAGCTGAACCGTGCATACCGAGCATGTGGAGGGACTTGGGATCGAGCTCATCGAAGCCACCAAGACCTTGGAGGGTTGTTGTTACAGGAATAGATGCCTTGTCCGCAAGCTCCTTGAGTAGTTTTGGACCTTCAGGGAGGGAGATGATACCCTGACCAGCATAGATGACGGGCTTCTTTGCGCCATTGATCAATTTTGCGACGCGGCCAATGGCGGCCTCGAGTTGCTTCTTGACGTGTTGTTGTGCCATTTTTGAAGCTTGACTTGGGAGAGCTGGAATTGTGCTTCCGGTCGGGATGGCCTTTCGGAGAACAGCAGCGGTGACATCTTTTGGTAGATCCACCAAGACGGGTCCTGGCCGTCCAGAAGTAGCAATTTCGAATGCTTCAGCTATCCTCTTCGGCATCTCGGCGACATTCTTTACCATAACATTCCACTTTGTGCATGCTCTGGAGATACCAATAACGTCTGCTTCTTGGAAAGCATCACTTCCAATTGCCGATGTGACGACCTGACCTGTGAACACAACCATTGGGGTTCCATCCGAGAGGGCGTCCTGCATTGGCGTAATGACATTCGTAGCACCTGGTCCTGAAGTGACGAGAACAACACCGGGTTTCCCACATGCTCTCGCATATCCCTCTGCCATATGTCCAGCACCTTGTTCATGTTTTGGAAGAATGAATTCGAAATGTTTTGAGTTGTAGATAGCATCAAATACGGGAAGAATCGCACCACCAGGATAACCGACTATGCGGGGTCAGCGACGTTTCGCAATTGAGGTATAGGAGTACTGACAGATATGCTTGACACCTTGTCTTAACATCATTTCATGAAAGATCTCTCCACCAGTCTTGCCGATAAATCTAATATCCTGTCAGCATTGGACCCGAGTGGCGGTGACTCAAGACATACGACTCATCCATTTCTGTCTGTGACCGGGCATTTTGGGCGGGTTGTAAAGGGTTCTCTTTTTTCGTGGTAGCATTGAATGTCGGAGCTGGATTTTCTCTTGTTTTCCTGCATCTCGTAAGTATATAGGGTGAGTCATGGTAGAGGGAACGCACGTTGCTGGAGAGGGCGCAGAAGCTGTCGCAACAGTAGCTTGTGATCTTGTCGTCGTAGCAGGTGCTTTCCGTACCATACCAATGGAGGCAGCAGCTGGTGATGTAGAGAATCGTTGTGCAGGACATTTTGATTTTTGTCGGAGGGCACGCGCGGCGCTCCTCGCAGGATAAGATCTGAGCATTTTGAGGTCGGAGGAGTGGAAAGTGGAGGCGAGTGGAGGAGCAAAAAAAGAATGTAGAGAAGAGATGCCTCTGGCTCAGGTCAGCTCAGCTCTTCTAGAAGATATTGTTCGCACAATTGCCAGTGGATTGTGTGGTGTGCAAGTGTGATTGTGTCGTTGTTGTGAGTAGGAAGGGAGGAAGAGGAGAAGAAAGTAGAGTCATGGATGGATGGATTGATCTCGCCCTGGGCCTGTCCAGTCCAGTCCGTCCATTTGATTTTCCTTTGCAGCGGTTTTCGGCCAACAGTGTGGGGAAGCAATCCCTGCAATGCTGGCTGGAAGATTGAGCCAATCAGAAAGGGTCAGAAGTGGCTCATGTAAGCAAGCTTCTTCCAACTGGGTGGCTGGAAATAATTTGATCCAGCCGAGGTCGGGAAAAGAGGCGAAGAGGCGAAGAATCGCGCTGAGAGAAGGCCAGGGCCAACGAGTATCCTCAGCCTTGCTTACAATTGATGTTCCTAGGTAGCCTTGAACTACGATCAAAAGCAATTTATTGTCGCTTTTTGTCTATTGTCGGTTTTATATCGCCGACTTCTAATCAATTCCCTTATTCTTGCCCTTCCACATTTGATCGGGACAGGATGAAACGACGTGACGACTGCTTGCATTGGTCCACCTGTCCTGTCCACCTCTCGACCGACACCTCAAATGCATCGTGAACATTTGGATGTTCGATGCAGTCAAATTGAAACGACGGCTCTCCAAGACATCAATCACTTCGTGAAATGACGGACACCCCGCATAGCTTAAGAGCTTATTACCAGTCTTGGAAGGTCCAAGTTCCCCGAATGCCGCTTCTACCAACCTGTTGGGAAGGTCCTCGAGCTTCGAACAAGAGTCCCTGTCTTGTGGCATTAAACACAAACCACTACCGGGGAAGTTCGCGGAACCACTTTCTCCATTTTCTACGATACATCTCTTCATTCTTCTTTACCCTCCCTTCTTTTGTGTAATGAGTCGAACCCGGCTCTACAGTACCCCATCTCGTACCCCATCTCGTACCCCCTTTCTCCCCCTTCCAAGCGCACTAATCAAAACAGCCCACCTCTAGCGGCGGAATACATTTCCTTCCAACGCCAGGAACCACCAATCCGTCACGCGATGGGTTGGGAACTCCCTACAAACCTCAGGAAGAACATCTGTTGTTTTTACATTTAAACACGATCCTCTCCCCATTCTTTGAAAGCGATCTTCTGGCACTTTTCACTTCTTCAAACTTACTGCAATCCAGCCTACAACCATTAACACCCCACCACAATTACCCCGCCAAAACAAAACCCCCACCATGGCAGGAACGGTCCCAGTCGCAAAGTCCTTGAAGGACATTTACACCGAAGATGCTCTCTCTACACAGACAACCCGTTGGGACAAACTCCTTAAGCAATTCAAGAACAATTATGGCAGCACTCCAGACTTCGTATCCCGCTCTCCAGGCAGAGTCAACATTATCGGCGAACACATCGACTATTCCCTCTACTCCGTCCTACCTATGGCCATTACAGCAGATGTCATTCTCGCAGTACGGGTAATCGATGACTCGCAAGCTCCAGAAGGTTGCTACAAGATCAAAGTCTCGAACGTTCAATCCGAAAAGTTTCCAGCCCACGAATTCGATATCCCATACGAGACCGTCGACATCGATGCCAAAGTCCACGAATGGACCAACTATTTCAAGTCCGGTCTGCGAGGCGCATTAGAGCTTCTGCGAGCGAAGCACGGTGCGAGATACAAGCCGAAGAGTATGGAGATATTGATGGACGGTTCTGTACCTGCTGGAGGCGGATTGAGCAGTTCTGCAGCTTTCGTCAGCGCATCTGCGCTGGCAGTGATGTTTGCCAATGGGGAACAGGAGGTCGACAAGACAGCCCTTACAGAATTGGCCATTGTCAGTGAGCGTGCTGTCGGCGTGAACTCAGGTGGAATGGACCAATCCGCCTCCGTCTTCTCCCTCCGCGGCTCTGCGCTCTTCGTCTCCTTCGTCCCAAGCCTCACAGCCAGACCAGTTTACTTCCCCAAGACTAACCCAGAACTCTCCTTCGTCATCGCCCAGAGCTTCGTCCAGTCGGATAAGCAAGTCACTGGGCCAGTTTGCTACAACCTCCGCGTTGTAGAATGCAGTCTTGCAGCCGCCTACCTCAACGCCATGCTCAACAAGACCAAAACTCCTCTCCCATCCGACTCAGGCCCGCTAGGAATCTCCCTCCACGGTCTCCAATCCACATACTTCTCCTCCAGTACTCTCTCAAACGAAGATCAACTCACCAAACTAATCGACCTCACCAAATCCACTCTCACAAAGGAAGAAGGCTACACGCGCGAGGAGATTGCCGAAGTGATCTCCCTCTCCGTCCCAGAACTAAACGAACGCTTCACATCGACCTTCCCCGTTCGCGCTGAGAAGTTCAAACTCCGCCAGCGCGCCCTTCACGTCTTCACCGAGTCCCTACGCGTCCTAAAGTTCCTCTCAATCCTCGAGAATCCATCATCCAAAACCTCAGATCCCAACACCGACACCTCAGCATTTAACCAGCAGCTCGGCGACCTCATGAACGCTACGCAAGACAGCTGTCGCGACGTCTACGAGTGCTCATGTCCCGAGATCGACCAGCTGTGCTCCATTGCAAGGAAGGCGGGCAGTTATGGGAGCAGGTTGACGGGTGCGGGATGGGGTGGATGTAGTGTGCATCTTGTGCCGGCCGATAAGGTTGATGCTGTTCGGGACGCGTGGGAGAAGGAATATTATAGCAAAATGAAGCTCAGTGAGGAGCAGAAGGAGGCTGCGGTGGTGGTCAGTAGGCCTGGGAGTGGGAGTGCAGTTTTCGTCGTTGAGGGCGAGGGCGTGATCTGATCTGATCTGATCTGACTTTGTCGGAAAGGTGAATTTATGATGGGGTTTATAGATAGCGGGATAGATAAATATACTTGCATAAAAACAAAATGTTTCGAAACTAAGACTGTATCTACTTGCTTCTCATATCTTACAAAACCGAAGGAGAAAGGCGAGACGTATCTAAGCGGGTAGATAGGTACTGAGGTGGGGGTTCAGAACAAGGCTCGGACAGTCTGGATCCATCTCGGGGACCGTGATACGTCCGGCGAAGTGCTGTAGCTTTCGCTCTGCTCTTCCGTTGCGACATGGATCCTTCATCCCGGTTCCCGTTTTCGTGGGCCTGCCTCATCTATCTCAAGCTCAGACTCATTCATCCAGTGCTTTCAAAACACAATGGAAGCAATTCTCCCCACCCTAAGATGAATAAGTACATGTATACATTAACACCATGCATTCATTAAGCTTTTCCCCCTACTTATCCGGACTCCGCATGCTCACTTTCTTCGTTTCAAAGCCTCCTTTTTTTTATTTCTCTCCCTCTCTCTCTGGATCAGGTGTGGAGGGAAATATGTGTATTTGTAAGTGAGTAAGTGCGTACGTATGAGACAGACTACAGTTTAAAATCCCCATTAACCTTCTCCCAGCCCGTTCTCCCCTCACTTCTGCCCCTCCCATCACTCTCAGTACCAACACCGCCAGCATCCTGCATAGCAGCTACTTTCTCCGCCAATCCGATCTTCAATGCGCGGCTGCGCTCGGTGCAGAGTTCGTAGATGGTGGAGAGGTTGAATGTTAGGGCGTGGAAGGAGTGGTTGGTGCTGATTAGGGATTCGAGGAGGGTTCGTGCCTAAGGAGGGAAATGAGATGTTAGTTTGAGAGGGATCAAATGGATCGGAGAGGAGGAGGGATGAGGGTATGAACATGAACATGAACAGGCGATGGGAATCTTAAGTGTAAAAAGCGGTGGGAAGAATCGGAGAAAGAGAAGAGAATGGGAACACGAACCTCGTCCATCCTCCCCAGATACAAGTAGCAGACTCCGAGGTTTTGTCGCCACATAGCTTTCTCTCCTTCTTCAGTAGTGTCGGTATCGATTAAGTCTCTCCATCCGTTGACGGCTTTTTCGAAATCGCTATCTGCCATGTTCGCTAGTGCGAGGATGACTTTCTGCTCGTTTGAGATCGTCTCCTCGTCATTTCCAGATTCAGATCCGGAACTGGCGCGGTGAACGCATGAGCGTGCGGCTTCGACGTCGCCGATGCAGAGCCAGAGGAGGGCTTTTTGGATTGAGAGATGAGAGGTTGAGAATGGAGATGCTGGCTGAGAAGATGACGAGGGGGTGAGAGAAGCCAGAAAACGTGTTGCGCCCTCGAGATCTTCCATTTCTATCAGTGCGGATGCAACGCGGATTCCTAGTTCTGCGAGGCGATGGTCCCAGATCTGGATTTCCTGATCCAAATTTCCCAACTTCTCAGTACCTTCATCCTCCTTGCCATGATCTGATTCTTCTCGTTCTGGAGTTTTGGCTTTGGCCTTCATCTCCCGACGAGACTTTTTCAGAGATGACAAGATGAGGCGAGCTTCTCGTGCAAGGTCATAATACCCCACCACCCCTCTCCTCGCATCATTAAACCCCATGCCCTGCAACCTCACCGCTAGAACCCTCAACTCCCACGGCACGAGATGCTTCCCATCATTCTCGTCCCGATAGTACGCACTATTCAGGTCTTCTAATGCTTTGACCTCCTGTGCAGCTAACGCCGTCTGGTTACACAGCGTCAGACTCGCTAGTCTCGCATACACCAGTTCGAAGATCTGGGTATGATCGGATGGCGAAATCGGGTTGGAGGTTGAGGTTAGTAGGGAAGCGGCTTTGATGGCTGCGGCGCGGAAATGGCCGGATGAGATGAGTGCGTTGAGGGGGGTCAGTGGATCGACTTGTGAGGATGTTACGCGGAATGGTGGGGGGACGTCGAGGAGGGTGAGGGGGTGGTAGATCTCGGGGCGGAGGAGGAAGGAGAAGTCTTTGGATGTTATGCTGTTTGTGCCAGTGGTGGATATGGCGGACATGTTGGAGCGGGAGGGAGAGAGTGAGGTTTTGGCGGTGCGGAAGGAGGGGGATGAGATGGTGCTGAGGTTGGAGCCCGGGCCGGGGGAAGGGAGACGAGGTGTCAGGTATTGGGATTGAGTTGGAGAGAGGAGGGAGGAGGGTGCTTTGTTGAGTTTGGGTGTGGGTGTTGTGACTGTAGCTGAGAGGGGACTGGAGGGGGACATTGGTGCACTGAGATCTCGTCAGCGAAAAACATATCTCATGGTGATGGGAACACGTACTCGGCAATGTCGAGTGGTCCACGAGTTGGTCGTCGTGGAAGGGCTGGTAGATAGTTATCAGCGAATGTTTCAGTAATAGTAGATCCAGTCGATGGAACAATGAATGAGATGCCGCGCATTTGATTACGCGAATAAAGCACGAGGGAAACACTTCTCATCTTCGAGCAACTTTCCCTCCAGGGGGGATATCAGATAAACATCTCAGCACTTTGTTGCAAATCGCATGCTAAGCGCTAGACGCGGTGTTTGCGACAAGAATGAGGAAAACGTATTGTTTCGTTCATCCTCTTCCGTCACACGATGCCGTATTGGCTGAAATGCCAGCACGTGATAACAATAATGTGAGGGCAATCACCCGCTGTTCGACACTCGTTGGACAAGATTCTTGAAGCCAAAGGACGGATGAACGTTGTATGGCCTACATAAAAGACAATCGCGACAACAAAGAACAAGACAGCGTAATTCAGCTCCAAGAGCAAGATAATTCGATATCGTGAAACCCACGCCTCTCATCGGGCCACGTAATGTGAGGAACAGAAGAGCCATGCATCAAAAGCAGAGAAAACACTGACCTCTTCCCGACGAGCTATGCCTAGAATGCCTCTTTGGCGTTGAGTCCTCTGATGGCGTTTCCATGGTTGACTGTTTGGTGTTTTTCTGTATACGAATTGGGATGGAAACGATGGAGATGTGAGGTTGGTTTAAGTTATGATTTATGCATACGCGAGTATAATTTAGACGAATCTTGGCGTGTCTGCACAAAGCTCGGGTATTTGCCGGTGGAACAACAGTCACCCATTTTTCTTCTTAGAGTCTAGGACGAAACGTAGGGGAATTTCCGGAGATTCAGCTTCGAAAATTGGAGGAAGAGAGGTGGGTAAGAGGGAAAGAGAGTTATGATTATAATCATTATATTCAACATGCCATTTTGCAGGCGGGATATATTTACCTACCTTCTACATTTAACAAACCGTCCATCTATCTATGCGCCAACGCTCCAATAATCCCAATACCAGTCATGCATACAGGCATCCATTTTCTCGGCCCAGAACAAACAAAGCAATGTTTCCGTCGTGATGTAGTCTCAGATAAAATCCGCCGACCAAACCCCATTGATCTCAATACTCTCTGCCAGCTTACCATCAATCAGGCGAAAGAACCTCGACTGGCTGTCCCACGCCAACGATGCTATTTCTGCTCCAGCAGCATCACTCGGTCCCCATGACAAGTCTTTGTAGGGCTCTGTGTTCCACCCTGCGGTCGAGATGCCAGAAGTAGAATTTGCTTGGAGATCTCCACGCGTGATCTCGGCGAATGCATCTGTTGATGCGTTGGTCGCGTAGAGCTCGTAGATGCGAGCATCTGAGCCTGTGTAAAAGACGCTTAGGATATCGGTCCCGGATTGATAGCTAGCTGAGACTGGAGCGAGAGATTTCCATTTAAACGGTGCGGAAGAGAGGACTGGTGCTGCTGTTCCGAGGATTAGCTTAGAGGGGTCGGAGTACGTGGGGTAACTTACGATTTCGCCATCTTCCATCCGTGGCTTGGACATTATAAAGAATTTTGTCCTTGTCGTCAACATACAGCACAATGACATCGCCACCTAGAACAGTAGCAGAGATGCTGCTCCCCTTTAACGCCTTTCCAGAGATGGTCGTGCCGTGATCCCAAGTCCCATCTCCAGGACTAGCAAGCTGCGTGACGTACTTGTCCGAGTTGTGGTAAAAGATCCTGTAGCCTGCGGTAGAGTTGATGTATACCGATTCCAAGCCTGAGTCGTCAGATAATGGGTAAGTGATCCCCTTCGTGATGACCCCGTTGTATACTGAGGTACAGGCTGCCTCCAAGCAGCTGAAGTTTGCCAGAACAATATTATGCTCATGGACATAGAAGATGTTCAGATAGAGATTTCCATCGTTGCCTAATACACTCGTCGCAGTCATAGGGTCGTCCAACTTCGGTATGATAGTGAAATTCAAAGTCTGCTTTTCCGACCACTCCCCGGTTCCATTATTGAACTTCATCGATACTTCATCGGATCCTGATTTAGCGTGTACGACGTGCATCTTCCACTCTGTGCTATTGGCTCCTGCGAAGACACCCGATGCAGTAATTGACGGGAACTTCTTATTCGCTTTGCTTTTCGTTACGCCAACAGCCACGCCGATGATTATGGCGCACAGCACGAGCATTCCAACACCTGTCGCAATCATGAATAATCTCCTCCTTGGCATACCAAGTATCGTCCTCGCTGGCGTCCTTTCCGGTAATGGTTCGTTCTCTGGCTTCGGCATCGGTGTTTGGTCATTAGCTGGGAGAGCTGCGAGGTTCCTCGCCAGAGGTGACATGGTCGTTGCGCTTGCGGCACTCATCTCTCCTGGGGCTGGCTCATATGGGATAAGTCCAGACGGTACGTCAATGACGGTGGGATATCGTTCTTCGTCTCGCATTACGTATTTCTCTTCGGGCACGGTTGGTGGTATCGAATATGTTGGGGCTGGGGAGGCGTTGATGGACATTGGGCTTTCTGTTAGTTCCATCCCGTAGTCGTAGGATGGCGGCGCAAATCTATTTCGCTCGCTTGCCATCGCGTACTTGTCGTCACCGACCTGATTCCTGGTCAATACCGAGACGGCTTTTGGATTCTAGTATCTGACTTACTGTGTACGACATTTGACTCATGGTGAGATTGGAGATTCTGAAGACAGCAATTTCAACACTCTTATTTTAGGCGCCGAGGAGATTCGAGCTTAGGAGACAATCAACGAATCAAAGAAAACAGAAGAAACAGAAGCAATCCCAAAAGAATGTAGGTCAACGTCAACAGACGTTATGTGACAAAAACAACGTAGCAAAGAATGGTGCAACAGTGAGAGTTTGTTTCCAGAAGGTTGAGGGATACGCAGCACTACCTATATTGGGCTGAGCCCAGCAGGGGTAGGTTTGCCGGAATAATGCCAGATAGCGCCAGGGATGTACACTTTGTGTCAGAATAGAGGAGAAAAACATAAAGCAGATACCAATGTGCTATCCGTGCTTTAGCACTTGGTGAAAGTGCAGACCAATTTTGAGTTGAAGGTTAAGCTGCTGTGGAGACATGGAGCTCTTGGCCCGGGATTCTACTTGATAATTTTGTGAAATTGGACCGATCTTCCTTGCGAAGTGATGGTTGTTGGGAAGGAGTGGGAGCCAAGTAAAGAAGCTCTCTGCCAACGATGAAGACATCTGGGAGCTGCCATCAGAATAAATCGGTTACGAAGTGAAACTTTGGGGGTTGGTCTGAAAAGCTGTAGGGCCATGAGATCGGTTGAAAACAGTGCACAGATGCCGGAATGCAGTTGATAAAAGACATCGGAGAGCTGTAACAACCCCACTATGACCACAATCTGGAGACTGGACTCGAAGAGTGTAGCACTTGTAGGGTGAGACCAAAAATCGCCAGAATGTTTCACGACCAAAGTTTTCCCACGAGCCACGCATAGTAGTCACTCAACAGCCGCAGTCAGCAAGCGTCAACAACTTGTCCAATTTATTGATCTCGCGCTTGCTGATGATGGTCGAGAAAGGGGGTCGGTATCACCGCTCAAGGGCAAGACTCTAGGTTGTGGCTGAGCTCCGGGGAAGCTCGTACGACGGATATCTCCAGACACTTCGTCCAAATAAACCTTTTTGCTGTTTCGACTACCCTGGTCCTCGGTCCCGACTTCAGACCAACTCGGGGCACGTGATGACTTTTGCACAAGGTATCCAGGTTCTCGAATTGTGTAGTGGAGAGACACCTCGATGTGGAGTCTGCCTTGTCGAGTAAAGATGATCGGAGTAGCAGCGATTCGCCTGGCACTACCGTGCACTGTCTGCTGGAACAAAAGTCTAAATAGAGGAGATTGAGATTGGATTGTTTTTGTTTTTGACAGATTCGGATAGTCTATCTTTGCGACCTGTGCCGGATGTCCTTCCCTCCCGATATTCGGCTTGTGCTGAGTCTGTTTCTCAGGACGACGATGCAGCTCGCGGTACCGTCCAAAAAAGGGGCAGGTAGAGATTTAGTGAGCACCTGACTCCTCAGGAACAGGTATCCAATATCAATGTTCGTAAAGGATAGACGTACGTCGATTCCCACAAGTAATTAGCTTCTAGTCAGTGAGGCACTACATCTTGGTGGCATTGCAACAGCCTCACGAATACCCTCCATCTGGGCAATTGGACAATCGTTTGGATCACATGATTCAAGTGACCCCACCTGCCTCATTCGGCTGTCAGCAACACCACACCATTTTCCGTTTCTGTCTTCTCAGCCTCACCATGTTCCGCCTGGTAATAAAAGGGAAAGATTCCACTCAGGATGCTACGATACCTCGATCTCTGCCTTGCACTTTCTTCTCTTTGGTGCAGACCTGTTCTTTTGTGGGCGTCGCAGTGATTAATCAAGCAGAATGGGAATCAACCTTCCTGCTGAGATCTTGTGCGAGATCATCAGCCACGTAGGTGCAATTCGAAGTAGATGGGCAGAGCGCTACTGATGTTCATGTCCAGGTAGATCTCAAATCTGACTTGAGCAACTTGTGCCTCGTCTCACGAGCTGTTCGAGATTTTGCGATACCTCGCTTTTACAGGGAAATCTGTGATGCGTCCTCCTATAAACACTCGAATGAAAGAAGAACAGAAACACTCTTGAGATTTTTACAACTTCCGTCGCAGATACTGGAGAATGTCAGGAAAATCAAAGTCAAGAGTCGGCACCCGAGCGAAGAATTCGAGACCTCTGTCAAGGAGATGTTGGATGCTGTCAAGTCATTGATCACTAGAACTACTCGACTTGAAACATTTAAGTCAGTTGATACTATTTGTCATTTTGAATCATACGCACGATCTTGCTGATCCGATTTAGATGGAACTGCTACCTCATCCCTTTGACCAAACTGATTCCTGACTTGCTTCGACTCGACTCTTTGGCTAATCTCAGTATTGAATGTCCAATGAAGACAGAAACGTATAGATTTGTGGAAAATAGAGCATTCGAAAACCTCATCTGCCAATTCCGAAATCTTCTGTCGCTCCAGATTCACGCAATTTGGACTCCAAACCTCGCCTCAGCAAAGCGAATAGCCAGAGTCTTGATCAACTCACCGAAGTTGAAGTACCTCAGTATCTCCTTGGATGAGTTTAGATGCGAAGCCTGGGAGAGGGATCAGGAAGCTTTACTCACTGAGGAGGATGAGACTTTTTGGGAAAACGAAGATCACGATCTTGAAGTCGTTGATTACTTCTCTGCCATTTGTCGGGAGTTTAGATTCCCGACGCAAGATCCAAGCACAGGCACGCCCCGATCTACTCCAAACGACGGAATGGTACTTACCACACCACTACTGTCTTTGGCCAGGTTAGATCTGGGCATCTGCTGCATCCTGACCAAGGACATACATCTTTTGACAGACACTTCATTCATGGAACGCATATATATTGGAAACATCGCTCTGCGAATGTTCGCATCGTCCAGCCCGTACTCCTTCACGAGCTCTGCACTCTCTGCACTAGCTCAAACTGCGCCCAATCTCCGGACTATTCATTTCGATACGTTTGATTATGATTGCGACGCTACGGGTCTAGACTTGCGGAGGGACTTCCCCGCCCTCGATAGCTTCTACGCCAGCGAAGAGTACGAAGGTGTTGTCGCGGAGTTGTCCAAGTGTGGAGGTTTGGACTTTCCAGCTGGGCAGTGGAAACGATTGGCTCTCGGTGATTCAGGAGACGATCAAGTCTCGGAACTAGACGACGAGTTCGTCACTTTGCTTTCAGGACTTATACTGAAGTGTGTAAGCTTAACACATCTCAGGGTAGGCCTGAAATGGAAGGATATGGTGGGTATTTGGGGCTTGCAATGTGTTATGACCAGCTAACGTCTTCTAGCCACTTTTGCTATCAAGCTTGACGAGGCTTCCTCAGCTGAAGGAACTCCACCTCACCGTCAAAGCAAGCAAGAAGTCAGACTTGCAGCCAATGCGTGAATTGTCGATTCCATCCATGTTTGGCTACCACACTGGCCTTCGGATCGTGAGCATGGACAAGTCCGAACATGGGCGCATTGCTCGGCGACAGTGCTGGCGACGGCGGCTAGATGATTTTCAGATGGTAACGAAGGAGGAAATCAAGCTCTTAAATCGAGATGGGTTCCCAAGGACTCTGATGGATTAGTCACATGTGTTGGTGCTTGTGAATCTAGTATGCGGTGTCAACGGGCTGTGTATTGGTATTCGTCGAGATAATCCTTGCTACTCGAATTTCGCAACCGAACTCAGTCCCAAGTTTCTGGAGATTGGGTATGATTTCTTAGATAGATTCAACAGGCTGCATGAGAGTCGTACTCAACAGCACACTATATGTGGAAGATAAGAGTACCTGTGCCGCATCGGGCAAAGCGTCGGGTGTTGTGAGATTTCGTTACACTTCTCTGCGAGATATCGGATATGCCTCACAAGATCATTCGCCTTCACATCTGAGGTTGAACACGTACTCCATTGCGTGCGGTCGATCGGACAAGGCGTCATAAAGTGCTCGCTTACGTTTTCAGATACCGCATGTTGGCCCCATGTAGGATATGTTAGCTGGTAACCAACACAGCTGCTTTGCCGTACACTTCTCTCCCCTTTGCGCTTAAAACGAATCTTTCTCTTGGGACTCAACTAACCGAACTCATACGTATGTCAGTTTCTAGGCTTGTATCTTTCGTATATATTGATGGTCGAAAATTGGATCCATGTCCAAGGAGAGGCGTGCACTAATCAGAGCCATTCACACTTCGGTCTATCAAGCCTCAACAATCCTACTAACTTTTGCATCAACTTTGACACTTTATCCTGCTTATCAGAAGCGAAGCCATAGACTCCATTCCTCGGTCCATTTGTCTCCTCGCCATTTCTCGCAGCTCCTCTTCGGTCCAATCACGAAGATCCAGAATTAACTCTACCATCGCGGTGTGCTCAAGCTGGAATGCGACCAGTATCGGTTCCCAGCTAACACTTGCGTAACTCGCGCCGTGAGCAAGAAGCTTCCGTACAATAGAAATGCTGCCTGCAGAGGTAGCAGCTCGTAGCGGACAGACGCCACCCTGTAGCTTTGAACAATCAGCTTCGGCTCCTCGGTCTAGAAGCAGACCGACGATATCTTCATGACCATATCTTGATGCAATCTTCAATGGGTTGTAGTTCCTCATACTGGCTCGGCCGTTGATATTCACACCTGCGTCGAGAAGATCTTGTACCATTGCTATGTTGCCTAGCTCGGTGTAGCGCGCTAAAAGAGCAGCGGACTCCTCTTCCGATGAAAGAGCGGAAGTACTGAAGAAAGAGTCAATGCATTGAAACACCTCCCAGGTCTTAGCACAGTACAGAGCATCGTGGAGATCCAAACCCGTCTTCGACAAAGGATCAACATGACCATACGGCTGCCCTGAAAAGTTTGTGTTGTCTCGAGAAAGCCGTGACGGAGGATACAATGCTAAGCGTAACATGCCCATGTCTCCTGACATCGCGGCTCCCTTGATCGAGCCTGGTCCAGTCTTGGCTCGCCAGTCTCTCCACCATCCCGACCCGCGAGGCGATATCTCTTCAAATTCAGGCAGATGTTCTTGTAGTAGTTGCAACATATCACCGTTACCAGTCCACGCAGCTAGCTGTAGAGGGGCCGGAAACAGGAAATTGTCCATGGTAGGGCAGTAACCTTCCTCAAGAAGTTTTCTAGCTAATTTGATGTTGCCGAGATAAGTAGCTGCACTTAAGAGGTTCAAGCCTGGATTTGGCGTTCTGTTCTCTGGATTATGGCAGCCCCAGCCTTCGACAAAGCCTGGTGCACAGCTTCCTCTCTCCAAAGCCAGCCAGCACAGAGCATCGAGTACGACTGCATACTCTGCATTCGACTCCTGACAGAGATCTTCTGCCACCTGGCGTAACTCAGTGAACAGACCTTTCCCTACAACGAGATATCAGCATATTTCAAGTTGTTGCCCGTATAAGACATCCTATATCAGGGCTCTTCCGCAGTCGAGCATGAGTAGAAAGTTCGCTACTGACCGGAGTCTCTCTCGTTTTGGGCGCGATAGACTAGGTATGAGTGCCAGATCTTCTCAGCTCCGTACGTCCTCCGAACATACCATAGCTCAAGGAAATTGAGGCCATTGTTGACACGAGGTGCGGCAACGAACTCGTCCAGAAGTCGTGTTTCGAATAGAGCAGGTTGAATGTAAGTGCAAAGTCGTCCTAACTTCTGTCAGCATGTAAAAGCGTGGAGAGGCACTCGTCTCCTACTGCACACGAGCTTCAATCTGAGAGCCCTTGTGACGCCGCGCGACATAATAGCATGAAACAGAATCTTGTGGATAACATCCACAGGGAGATCAAGAAATCCCATTTTAAGCTTGTGAGGGTCAATGAGAATCTTCTGATAAAAAGGGTTCGGTTTGCGAAGTCAGGAAGTATGGAGTTGTATGTGCAACAGCCAATATCATCAGAATAACAGTGAAAGAAAGGAGTACTCGCGATGAAATCTTCCTTCTAACCAACAGCCTGCGTTGCGTGCTAGACCCGAACCGGTTAGTGAGATCCCACGCTCCCTTCCTCGAGAACATGTGATTCATTTCTCCCGCTTAATGTACTATACTCAATCTGCTATCTGCCAGGCAGCATCATAAATGTTGGTCCTTGATTTGTGAGCAACATTATCAACCCGTTGGATCTGGTCGGTTGCTAAGTCGTACAGCTATCGGAATAGATTGTTGCGAAGTCAATTGATTCCGGCTGGCCTGGAAAACGGCATGCCAACAATTGTTGGGATAGACGTACTATATCAGGGCCAATGTTTGGCCAAAATCCGAGAGTGATGGAACTGCGCTGTCTAACCTGTACTTGTATGAACCCTCCAGGTTTTCAGATGGCTCAAACTTGAAGGATTCTGTTGCAGATTATTTTTGGCATCCCCAATGATATAGTGTTAGGACCTGACATGGCTTCGGCAGGATCTGTTGGACTTATACTCCACACTTGCCATTGTCCTCATGGACCGATGAAATGGTCATGAGAGAACCAAGAATAGCATCGTATACGCCCACAGCTGATCTGTTCAGTATACTATTGCTTGCCATCTGAAGCTGGACGAAACATGGTCATGTCAATACTGATCGTCCGTGACCATGGTTTAATTGTAGATCATTCAAGGAGCAACAGGAGATACAGCGAGGTGCTTCCAAAAATGGGTTGCTAATACCTTGTGAAAGGACTCTGTTTGTTGCTCGGAAATGTCTTGAGTCTGTCTACTCAACAACAGTGGAGATATGACGACGCTTCCTCGAAGCAATGTAGTTCAATCTCCATAAATAGAACACATTCCATGAGGGACAAGGCAAAAGAATTGCCGTCTATTCCTTGCCGTACATTTTGGTACAGATCTGGACCAAGCTCATGCATGCGAAGACTTTTGGCGACCGGTGCAGTCATATAAAGGCTCAGATATGGGAGGCGGAAGATATTCCATCAGCCTTCATACACGTTAATCAATTCATTTCTGCCTGAGGGGCCAGAGAAACACTTGCGGGAGACTTTGCGAGGCAAATATCACCAGCGATGCCTACTTGCAACAGACTAAGCTGGAGCATAATTGTAATATTTGTTAGACCAACGACTTCGCACCCGGCCTGAAGTACTGTCAAAACACAATGCCGAGTTTCATCTGCGAGGAAATTTACAAGAATATATAAATTTCCTTGTCCTTTGTCGCTCCAGCTGCCAGTACGTCGACTTCAGCAGGGTCGAGCTCTAGTTCGGACGTCTGCGCAGCGATTGACAACGAGCAGTCGAATATCCTCTCCTTCGAACAGTGTTTAGTTCTCTTCATCCTCGAGCTCGTCACTATTTTATACAAGTGCATCGTCATCACAAATACCGGTCTCTGAAAGTACCACATCACACCACGCGGACAACACATCGCCCCCCTCATCAACACCTACATCAGAAAATCGTGGCAACGCTGATCTATCGACAGGAGCTAAAGCAGGTATCGGTGTTGGTGTGTCAGGGGGGAACTTACTCTTGATATTGCTCGGTTGGGGTTTGTTTATGTACAGGAAGCGAAGCGCAGCCAGGAAAGGAAAAGGGGAGGCGGTTGGAGATTGGACTGCACATGGAAAAGCCGAATTATCTGCAGCGTCGAATGTAGTGAGGTAAGCTTACATTTCGCTCTATCTATCCTTGACCCTGTCGATCCCTTGCTATCGAGCTTGTTTGGGTGAAGGAGATACAATTGATGCCGACAGAAGCTGACTTAAGATCAGGGCTGAACTGGAGGACACGCCTTCCACAGAGAGGGATAAGAAAGAGTTGGTTAGGAGAACAGGAGTCGCGGAATTAACTGGGATTCCAGGGATTATGATAGCGGAGTTGGACGACGGGACGCCACCTGGTGAAAGACGAGAGTTGGAAGCGAGGAGAGCGGCAGTGAGATACGGAAGGGATGACGAAATCATGACGAGATTGGCCTTTGCCCACTTAGGAGCATGGAGAGAACGCTTCAAGAGCTGGAGTAAATGTGTAAAAGTCAATTCTTTCTTTTCTCTTCCTTTGTTTTTCTTTTTGCTCGTCCTTCCAACTTGCACTTCGTGTACTGCCGAAAAGACCGTGTCAGAACAGGATCAGCTCCATGTCTGCATGTGGAGCCAGCACTTGTAAGCTTAGATTTTCATAATGCACGATTGAACTCCATCCAAGCAGCTTCAAAGGTTCCCCTCAATGACTTCAATGGGCGTCGATGAGTTTCCGCCGTATCATAATTCTGTCCTATCTTAGCGGAAGATCTGGAAATCTTTGATCTGCAGGAAATCGATAGCTGCATAAGTCATACACGTGGTCATCAATCTGTACCAGGGTGATGGTGGCGGCTTGCTGCGTTTGTATATGTGGTCGAAGAGGACAGCTGGGTACCTCCCCGGACGGCGAAGTCAAAAACTTCACGATAATTTGTAGACGCGACGCGAAGTTTCGTGACCAACACGCGTGGGAAATTGAAGCTATGTGCTGTACAACCACTGAGCATTGCACGATTGGACAACTCTTTCAAGCGAATTTCGAGGTTCTCATCGAGATGGTCATCGTGATGGGTTGATCGTGGTGTGTACGAGCTCTGAGCATAAGTATCTATATTGGTCCTGTTATTGCTGTCGTCGGTGACTTTGTTTGTCGGAACGCTAGTGACATGTCCGAGTCCCGGCCAGGTCATGCTCCGAAAACAAAGCACAGGATACAATTCAACTCTCGGCTTTAGTTGATCATTCTCCAAATCAGATATGACCATTGAATACGAGCATGCTTTCTTTTCGTTGTACTGTTCCAGAATGTTTCCTTCCCATCGAGTTCGTCCAATCTCGGCTCACAATTAAGGTGTGGACAAAGCTTTCAGCAAGACCAATAATCCAGCCTTCTGATTACAAGTGGATATCTTTATCCACCTGCATGAATCTTGGCCACGACATCTGCCGGGTTCTTTGGTTCTTCGGAAGTTCTTCCTCGTGCTCTTTGACTTCTGGAAGGAATACCCCTGCTTCCGGAGGGCAATTCTTGACTCAGGCCAATGTTCGGGACGATGTTTACCATATGACTTCAAGACATCACGAGAAGTGATGAGATGGATACTCGAACTGCTGCAAAGGAAGATTACGATCATATCAAGCAACTTAATCGATCGTCTCGATAGGGTAAGGCTGCATATGTACAGTGCATCTGGGAAGCCCAGTGTCTCTCCCGGAATAGAAGCACTGCGGATCAAATATATTATCTGGGGTGCAGTAGTGAGTGATCATCTAGCTCTCATCTTGTTGCAACTCTCATTTCCCAAGATGATCTCATTCTGTGTTAGTGAAATCGGACAAGGCTTCGTAGAGCTTCTCGGCGTTCAGACAGGTCAGTTCTCAAGAAAAGTTTCATAAAATTCGAGTGACAGCTGTGCGAACGCCCCCTATATATACATATCGTTTCAATAACTGCAGCTCTACTCACGCCGCTGTCACAATCACGCTGCATTGCAGCTGCGCGGTGAAAAGATCGTCAACATGAGGAAAAAGGGGTTGGTAGAAACGGGTCTCGCTTAAGAAACACGTGCATGCCGAACTTCTCGCGGCACTTCCGGGTCAGTGGATCAGCCTTGGGCGTCAAATCATCCCAATTTCCGAGTGCTCGGTCGCTGACCCGACAAGCTGCATCCCAGTGTTTTCTTCTCTTTTTGTACATGGGGGACCTTAATGCACCTATATGACGGAAATGGGGAAGTCCACTGGTCCCTTTTGAGAATGGTTCCCGCCTCCTGCTCTGTTCTTTGGGAATGTCTTCGTTCACTCAAGTTCAACCTCTTCCTCTGGTCTCATCTGTGTTTCGGTTCCTGTAGACGATTTTTCTATGTTCGATTCTGGTGTGTACGATATTTGACGAAGTTTTGAAGATGTTACCACGTTCGCTCCTTTACATGATTTTGGCGTACTCCGCCCCTTGCATGGGACTTGTCACACCCACAAATACGGCCTCAGAATTTCAAAAAATTCAGGTTGGACAACCATTTACCATTTCTTGGTCGGGTGCGACGGGAGATGTGACGATTGCGTTATTGCTTGCCTCTGGCACCACTGTCGTTACGATTGGAAGTATGAGTGTCGGAACCCTGGGTTGTGTAACTCGAGGCTAATTGCTTGACTAGGCGCATTAACCGGAACTTCATATGTTTGGACACCCCCAGCACTATCAACGACAGACACATACACTCTACAATTTGTAGATGCGACGCTTGTGACGAGCGAGTCGACGAGCTTCAACTTTAGCGAGGATTCGGTGGCAGCAGCTCGAGATGCTTCTAGTTCACAGGTCAGTATAAGATGGCTCATATCAATTCTGATATGTTGTGCTCTGATTTTGGGTTCAAAAGCTAACACTCGAGTTGAAACACAGTTACCGAGTACCACCCTCTCATCTTCCTCGACGAGTACTCTATCCCAAACTCTGAGCACGACTTCCGTCTCAAATCCGACGATGAACTCCACTCCATCTACAACTTCAAAGTCTCAGATATCCACTTCAACAAGTACCAGTAGCTTGGTCTCTACCAATACACCATCTTCACAAGAAAGAGGACTTTCGGCAGGGGCAAAGGCAGGGATCAGTATTGGCGTCATCATTGGTGTTCTTCTCATCATTTCTCTCGTGATTTTGGCATTCTGGATTGGACGACGCTCTGCCCGAAATGATACGACGACTAACGACCGCGATGTGAACGACATGGAAGGTGGTGGAGGAGGTCGAGGGTGGCCACAGTGGGAAAAGTCAAAGCACGATCCTGGGAGCACGGGGAGTCGGAACAATTTACTGAAGAATAATGGAGATGGCAGGAGCTCGAGGATGGGAACCATGATGACCGATGGAAGAAGTTCAAGGATGGACACAGCGACATTTACGGATGGCAGGAGTTCGCGGATGACGATGACGGATGGTCGAGACTCTCGGATGGACACGTTAACACCCACGCCGATGAGTCCGTTGGCGATGTCGCCAGTAGATGGAAGACAGTCTCGAGTCAGCGTTCTGTCCGATGGAAGAACGTCAAGAATTGGGCGTTTCGAATTTGAAGATTCAACGGATGCACGAGGGTTCAGTGGCGGTATTCGGATTGTAGCGATGGAAGATTTCAAGATTTGATGTCCGCTGCACGATTACGATGATGATTAACGATTAGAATTTCCGTAATCTAATGAAGAAGCTTATGAAAGACACCTTATGAAAGCAATGCCGAAAGGCTGTGGTTTCATGTGATCGGAGAGAGCCAGATCGGGGCTAGCTACAGATGTCGGCATGTCTGTGAATGTGTGGTCTTGCATTCAAATTATCCCAATGATGATTCAGGGGATCTAAACCGTCACTTGCTCACTTCCGTTCAATTGACAGTCAGAACTCGAGGTCATTTCCTGTGTTGGCAGGTCGGCAACGGATAAGCTTCGGCGAATATCCTGGTCTATCACGCCCTTCATACCTGATGTCCCAACCTTGATCTATCACGCCCTTCGGTGGCGCGAGCATCGATACACAGGCATTCCCCTAAGAGTACTTATATGCTTCGACGCGCCAACTTTAAAATCTTGACCACTTTCAACATCTAAACATGGCGCCATCAAATCCGCAAGTCCAACTCATCCCATGGGATTTCACTTCCCCAGAACATGTCGAGCGATTGATTGAGCAACGAATTCATTGTGGATGGGACTCAGAGCACGTTAAGTGTTGGAGACCCAAGCAAGAGAGTGGGGAGTTCAACTTGCAATGGATAGTAAGTGTAGCCCAATTCTTGAGATCTCAGCTCACACTCCGCAGGTTCTCCCAGATGATGATCCCGAGAAAGAGAACAAAGTCCTCAAACACACTGCTACATACCCATCAGAGTCCAGTTTTCTACAAGATACAGCTCCATCCTATGGCGGCAAGCCACGTTCCATTCCGTTACCTCAGGCAAGCTTCATTCCAGTCGGACACATCTGTCTGGGTCCCGCACCAGCCCACTACGATGATCCTAAGGAGCCATTTGCACAAGGCTCGTACTGGATATCAAACTTCTATGTTTCACGAGCTTTGCAGTTCAGTGGACTCGGTAGAGCAGCGATGGATACTGCTGAGCGAATTGCTACTTCTGAGCCTTTGAATGCTCGAATGCTGGGCTTGAATGCTATCAACAAGATGGATCCAGACTGTGAGGAGAAGTACAAGGCTCTAAACTTGCCGATCCCGCCTGTAAGATAAGATCTCTCATTCTCATACTGGGATTCTCCAAAGAAGATAGATCCGTGGCTAATGCGTGTCAGATCTCGAATCAGGGTTGGTATGAGAGGAGGGGGTACAAAGTATACATGGATATTCCGAAGGCCTTCTCAAAAACAGACTCGACTGGGAGGATCTGGTCCTGGGATGCGGTATGCTTGAAGAAGACTATCGTGTAGTGGTACATGTCTCCCAAGCGAAGGTACGGATACCTATGTATGATGAGAATGGCGAAGGGCACGTGTCTACTCAAGTAAACAACGTACCAAAAGCTCGCCTGCATCTTTTTCTTTCGTAGATCTACAACAACTTTCCTTCTGAAAAGGGAATGACAAATGGCTGTTTTCCGAACAGTGTCTCATCTCCCGCCTGTTCTCTCGGACTTCCCAATATCCTGAGCTTGGGGGTGGAGAACACCTTCCTCTCATGACCCAAGTGGCTTGCACCACGGGACGTTCTGACCGACCCAAATCAATACTTGGCGGTAGACGGGTCACATGGGTCACACGAAATTACGTGTAATTCAATCAATGGTTTCAGAAATTCTGATCAAGTGTATATCGTCTCCATAAGCCGAGGGTTCTATTTGGCAGATCCTGCTACCACACCAGCTGCACTCTTCTGTTTAACTCCTACTCTCTTCCCAACCCATTGGCTCTTGCGCCCATTCTCTAAGTCTGCAGCTATGAAATCTGCGCAATCCTCCGACACCAAAAAGTAATTCTGTGCCTGGGCGATAACATTCAAAACATTGCCTATTAGTGGCACACTTTTGTACTTCGGATCCCATGCCGGTGGAGCATCAGCTTTGGCCAGTAAATTTCCGGCAGAAACGTCCGATGGAGGGGGAAATTGCGGCGCTTCGTGTTTGCGAGTTATGTTATTTGCACAGAAGAGCGACCAGGCGAGAGTGTCCGCCGGTTGTTGCTTGATGAATTCGTAGTTCCGCTCGTGGGATGGAAAGAGGGGAATACTAAAGGGAACTGTATCAGCTTCGAACATGGGTTCGAGGTCGAGGAGTCTAAACATAATACAAGTTGGCTAGAATCGTTTCATATTAATACAGAAAGACTTACTAGCGGGAGAGCAAATGCGGTTTCTTCGGACTGTCCAAGACATTGAATCCACTCATAAACCAACACCTTATAGGTGTACCGCCACGTTCTTTCCCGGCCTCCAAAGCTGCCTGCATCACTGCCTCAAAAATATCTGGAAACTCGCGATGGGAAGTCCATCCCGTCATGGTCGCCAGTCCAGCAGCACTGACTACAGCATCGCAATTCGAGGAGAGAATCCCAGCCTGTATAGCGGAACTATCCTTTGCTGAACCGACGACGATCGAGTCGATCTTGGACCTGATATCTGGAGATACTTTTGCTGGTGTCCGTACAAACGCAACGACTTGGTGCTTATGGGCAAGCAGCGCAGGAAGCATTCGAGAGCCAACATTACCAGTGATGCCTAATAAAAGTACTCGTATGGTCGTTGAAATGTTGAACAAGTGATAAAGTTTGATTCCTGCAATCTTGAAGCTGAGCTTTCTTGCTAAATACTGAGCTGAGCAGGCGATATATTTTGCTCAGGAAGCCTGAGTTCTTCAACATCGATAGGTAGATAGGACCTTGGTAGCTCCGGAGCTTCGCTTAAAACGATTTAAGGGAGAGTCAGCGGAATGTCAAATTTACCCTTTACTTTGACTTGATCTGTTGATTCATTCCTCCTTCGCCACCAATGAAAAGGGAATCTTTTCTCAATTCGAAATCTTGCTGGTACCAAAGGTGTAGGGCTCGCTGGACGGACGAATAAGCTCCGCTCCTACTCCTATCAACCAATCAAACGGCAAAGCCCCCAAAACCGTGCCCCTGAGAAAGCGGCACAGGCTTACTGAGCGGTCCTCCGTAAACTCCTACTCCTACCCCGATTCTTCTTTCTCCCGACTCTCTTACAGTCATATCGCGAAATTGTTTTTTTATGATACAGTGCGCCATGCATAGCACCGCTCTCTATTTTCTAGATCCGATCCTCCGATCATAGCACGTACCTGGTCTACGCTCCCACTTCTGGAGGACCAGGCGGCAGTATTATCCGCACTGATAGTCGACGCTCAATCGGACGGCGCGGAGACGAGGTTCAAGGACGTATGACGAGCCAAGAAGTTCAAGAAGTCATGGTGGCGGTTTTGCACGGTGCGTCGGATCAAGATCCAGAGCTCAGCCAGGGCAGTCCTCCAGCTCCCAAACAAATCACACAAGTTCGTGCATGTACAAATTGCGTCCGTGCAAAATCGAAGTGCTCTCCCAGGAATCATATTGACGGAAGATGTGACAGGTATGATCTATTGGCCGCCAATCAAGCGTACAGCAATTATGGTAATGTACTGATGATTGAGTCAGATGTCATCGCATGAACAAAAATTGCGTGCCATCACCTCCAATGCGAAAGCGGCGGATGATGAAAGGGCGTGCGGCAACGGAAGCCTCTAGGCTCGAGCACAAATTAGATG
Source organism: Cadophora luteo-olivacea (assembly GCA_026120085.1). Classification (NCBI taxonomy): domain Eukaryota; kingdom Fungi; phylum Ascomycota; class Leotiomycetes; order Helotiales; family Ploettnerulaceae; genus Cadophora; species Cadophora luteo-olivacea. The sequence goes on from JALRMC010000007.1 coordinate 51,570, forward strand.
GATTGTTCACGCTTCTCAAATCTTCTACTCAAGGTGCGAAGGTGGCCGAGAGACCTCCAATTATCAGCACCGCATTGGAGCTTCATTCTTTAAGTCATGACGACGTTGATGATATCATGTCTGCTAGTGATCTCAGTCATTATGAGCAGGTAGATGCGAGAACAACTCGACATAGACACGATTATGGTCATTATTTTACCCCAATCGCCTCATCCTCCGCTTCTTCCAGATCAACACTAGTAAATGCTCAGACGGCACTTCTCCATCCATCCTTACAACCTAGTCCACAGGATGCCGAGCTGTACTTGGACAGATTTCGAGCCGACTTCACTAAACATCTCCCGTTCATTGTAATATCACCCTCTGTAACATCCTACCAGCTGTGTCAAGAGAGCCCTATTTTGTGGGTCTGCATCATGACCGTTGCTTCGAACAAGTCCACGCAACAAATCGCACTGTCGAAGGAGGCTAGAGCCATTTTTGGACAAGAGGCATTTGTTCGGAAGACTAAGAATATGGACCTCCTTCTGGCAATTCTTGTGTATATCACATGGTAAGAGAGTCCGACTCATGAGCTTCTATTTTCAGAAGCCGAGGAGACTGTACCTGCTGACTCGTGACCTTGCTTGCTTCAGGGATCATCAACATTCTATGGACAAACCCATATTCTTGACCCTTCTACACTTTGCTACAGCGATACTATATGAGCTTGGCTTGGACAAGGCATCTTCATCTGATCCAAGCTTGATGCTGGCGAACGACATGAAGGGGGTGGTTCGCCAACCTTCAAAACCTCAAACATTGGAGGAAAGAAGAGCCTGGCTTGGCTTGTTTATGTTGAGCTCCCGGTATGATCATTTATCATGACTCTTGTACGTATCACTAAACTGTAACAGATCAACTGCCATTATGCGCAAAGGCGACACCATGTCCTGGACAGCATATTCCGACGAGTGTCTTCGTGTCATAGAAACACAGAATGAGCTTGTATCCGACGCTCTCCTTGTACAACAAGTGAGGTTACGTCTAATTTCTGAAAGGGTGAAGGATCTACCTTGGTCAAGAAATGCTACGACACATGCTGAGGGCTCCGCGAGCCCACCTGCAACGGTCTATATTAGGTCATTGGACAGACAACTTCAAGAATTCAAGACCGGCGTTCCCGCAGAGCTTCTGGAAAACAGTGAGTCCAATCAAACGCATCACTATTTTTACTTCATTGCAAGGAGATCTGCCAACATTGCAACCAGAAACTCTGCTCATGGAGATCCATGACACAACGCTTCAGATCCACGAAATCAGCCTTTCCCACAGCTCAGAGATGTTTGGCCCCAATTCCAATCAACGCCTTGAATCTCTATACGCTTGTCTGAATACTGCGAGCTCCTGGGTTTCCATCTTCCTGGCCATCCAACCGGCTCAATATGTTGGTTTGCCAACTTCAACTTTCGCCCAGTTTGTCCACCTCTTTATCACCATCTACCGCCTCGCAACTTTTGAAGACTCTTCATGGAACCGACAGCTTGTGAGAGAAACCATTGATGTAACCAATTTCTTGGAGGTCACTGAGCGAAACTTCTTGCTAGTCAAGGATGCAGCGGGTCTTGACAAAACTGGTTCGGACGACGTAGATATTTTCAGCATCTTCGCGGTGAGAATCAAGGTATTCAAGAAATGGTGGGCGGGAACGAATCTTGATGGTTCCGCTGGCACATTGGAAGGAGAAGAGACAACTGTTCTCAATATGGAATTTCTTGATGAGGAGTGGTTGAAAGATATGCTTGGGTCCTGGAATGAATAGGAGCTTGGTTAGCTCCGATCCGGCGGAGTGTGATCACATATCGGAGTTAGGATACCAGACCAAGCCCAACCAACACCGTGCACTGTTTTTATAGCTGCGTCTATAAGTATAAGTCCTCTGCATCCGAACAGTACGCAGCATCCAGTAAACACACATCCACCAAGTCAGCATCCTCCTCACAATCACCAAACATGAGCTCCTACCAAGTCGCCCTGATGTCTCTCACAGCCCGAGAAGCCATCACAGACTCCCTCCTCCGCTGTTACATCGGAATAGACCGTAACGATGCCGCCATGTTCGAATCGGCCTTCGCCGGTGAAGATATCAACCTCAGCCATAGCAGCTTCCCTACCCCATTTACTTCTCTCACCACCCTCAAAGACGTACTCTTGACTCGCATTGGTCCCTTGGACACGTTACACATGCTCACCAACGTACGCATCGACTATAAGGATGGCGAGGATACTGCAAGCATGAAGGCTTACGCCATGTGCCAGCACGCACCGACTGGAAGGGGCAAGCAGCCCGATGGACCAAAGTTCACGACTGGTGTGGACTATGCTGTTGATGTTGTGAAGGGCGAAGATGGATTGTGGCGAATTACCAACGCGGTCCTGGACGTTGTTTGGACCCAGGGAGATCATTCGGTAATGATCGGAGGAGGCCCACCTACGAAGTAAATACAGGGCTGTGTTGTATACTAGAAACGGAGTTTTTCTGGTCTCAGGGAGTCTTACGATGGAATGGGAGCAATGTCTACACTTTTCAGTGATACGTAAAGACGAATAGACTCAATAGAGGTAACATAAGTTGCCTGTGAATACAGCTGTGACACTCAGAATCGCAGTGTTGCAACTCTGTGCTGACATCTTTCGCTATTTTCTTGTTGAAGTGTCAATCGTGACTCCAAATATAGTGATATTGAACTCTCTTAAGAAGTAGAATGTCAGATGCAAAATATTTTCACGAGTCTGAACAACGACTTCAATGCGAGCTCGATGTATCTGAGCCGAGATGATTTGGCGGCGACAACTCTATTCTCTGGCTTGTTGTGCTATATAGACTCTATTCCCAATGAGAGATCCCTTGTTTAAGCAGAGCCTTATCTTCAACCTATCCGGGTTTCACCATTATCCCGCACTTGCGGGCGACAAAGGCTCTCCTCCAATGATTTGAGTGGCTTGCATGACGGCGCATCCTGACCACTGGGACAGCACGATTTATTCATGATGACTGCATCAATCCAACACTTTGCCAGTCTAATTCTGCTGTGTAACATGTCGATCATGTATATTGGTCGATGCCAGCTGCGGGCGGGTTGTTCTGGAACAGACAATCCAGATGGCTGGATCAGTGGTGTGATAAAATGAGGCTACGTGCCCACCTTCAGCTTTTGCTGCACTTTCGAATTTTGGATCTTACTACGACCGCTAACCTCGAATCCGTTGATCTTCTGAAGATGACTTGATCGTCAAAAGTCGAGTAGAAGATGAGGAGATCGCAGCCCGGCATTGAAGATGTCTGCGACAACTGGAGTCGTCATATCTGGGACAGATGAACCTGTAAGGCTGTCGTTTTCCATTATTAGTTCCACGGTGACAGTATGACTGATATAACTTAGACGCAGAGCTCAACAGTCGGAGGAACAACTTCAGGAGCAACTAATCGATCAGTTACATCGACCAGTACTGTCACTGTCATACCACTTCCAGTGACCTCGAACTCTTCAACGACCTCTCTATCACCTTCTACGACCACTTCAAATGTCCTCAGTTCCCAAGAACAATCATCCACGTCGAGTACGACGACGGTGTCGACGATCACGACGCTGTCCTCAACGTTTCAAAGCAGCATGCCCAGCAGCAGTACAAGGAAATCTGTCACAAGCACAAGTGACAGCCCATTGTCAGTCTTGTCGGTATCTTCATCGTCGACATTGTCAAGTAAGCGTATTCCTCTCTCGAAACGACGCATTTGAGCTCATCTGCTGGTTTCTAGCGAGCTCAACATCCTCTCAAGTGCCCAGCCCATCTTCGGCATCCATACCGATACCTTCCACCATAGTCATTTCAACCGGCGTGACTTCAACTTTGAGTGTAGGGTACACAGTGACGCCGACTTACTCGTCAATGACCGAGGGCTCCAGCTCACTTGTTCCCCCAACGGCCCTCACGATCTCCTCGCAAGGTTCCAGCACCACCCTCCCAACAATCACAGCAGACCCTAAGTCGGGATTCAGCACAGGCGAGAAAGCAGGTATAGGCATCGGAGCTTCTGTCGGAGCACTCTTTGTCATCAGTCTCGTATTCTTAGCATATAGATTCGGTAAGCGGATCAGGAAGGAGGGGGTAATGCTGGACAGAGAAGAGATGGGAGAGGAGCGGAATAAGAGTCCGGATATGCAGATATATGTGCCGCTGACTGTGGACGAGAAGAAGGAGCTGGATAGGAGGAGGAGAGCATCGGAATTGGAAGGAGGTGGAATGGCTGTTGAGATGGACGGTGGGGAGCGGGCGGAGTTGGAGGCAAGGAGGCGGATGGCTAGGGACCTTCATGAATTGGGTAGTTGATAACCTCCAGCAGAGCAAAAGTGGTCGCGATCAAGAAAATCAGGAGCTGGTTCTCGCAATAAGGTGAGAGGCATCGATAGAAGATGTCAAGGGAACGGGTTGGAAGATGGCACGCACGATCATTTGCCTCAGACTTTGAGTCCCTATATCCAGAGAGATCCCCGTGGAATGGTAATATTGATTTAAGAAGAGAAAAGAGGCCATTGAATGCGGTTGTGCTTACGCTCTTTTCTTATTCTTGACAAGCGATCTTGAAGTAAACAAAAGGTTTAGTCAGGTCAACTCATCATTAGTAGCTCTCGACAATTTCCAAAAATTCCCTCATTATGAGAACTCAGCATCAGCCATGATATCCCAATAAGGCTGTGTCAAACAGCCCCGCGATATCCATGTCAACTTGCGCTATCATGACTGGACATCGCGATTCTTGGCGCCGTCCACAGAACAAGGCCATTGACTCACACCACCAATCGATGTTGAATGAAACAAGCCACAATGCTATTTACAGACTCGGGTGCTTTTTGGCTCGTGATAGTGTAAGACATTCAAAAGAAGTAGGTTGCAGTTGAGATTAACGACCTTCAGGTTCTTAACTTGCAATTCATTCAAGTTCGGACCAGTCATTCTAGGATCTGAGCCTTCAGAATCAGTCTCATCACTAAGAAGCTCCTCACACGCCAAAGCCCCATCCACTGACAGAATCCATGGCTCACAATCTCGGACTATTAAGCGATTTAAGTCCACTGGTAGCTCATTGGCATTTAGGGCTTGATATCTGGAGCGGGATTAGGTTTGTTATATGCACCTGGAGTTGCCAGTATCGTCGCTGTGGGATCGGAATTGTACTGGCCGGGAGGTAGGCATCAAAGACGGACGCATCATGGCGGCGAGAAGAATCTTGGGACTGGGGATATTGAGGAAGAAGATTTCGGCGCTATTGAGTTGAACGATTTCAATACTGCACATCAGGAGGCCCAGGCCGATCACGGTGGTAGTTTTGATACGGAGTGGGAGGTGCAGAAATAAGATGCAGAACATGAACATGAATTTGGCGAAGAAAAACCCCAAGCAGTCTTCGAACCGTCTAAAGTAAACTCCAAATCAAATGTATTGAAGAAACCTGCCTCCATCTATAGTCGTACAAGTTGTGTTATCGCCGACTTTCATCTTCTCTTTCGCCATTTGAGATTCACAAGTCAGCATCAAATCAGTTCGAACTCGCACATCCAGGGAACAATTCACGGTTCTCCATGCATTGATTAGAACACCAGGGCTCACGATCAAAAGTGTGATATTTGACATCAAATCTTAGATACATGGATGTTGGTTGCTCTCTGTACAATAGAGCGCATTTCAAAAAAGGAAAAGAATCAAGGAGAATCAAACTCATAACAGCCATCAGTACATCTCTCCTTTCCATCTCATCGGCTTCAACCCTTTCAATAGTCTGATACTACATTCTCATTCCATCGATGCTTATGTCGTGGTGGTTGATGGAGCCATGGTCTTCAGGGCAACTGGTACGCTGTTGTCTTGGCTTGTTCCGGCAGAGTTCCACATGAGTGAGTAGACGCCCTCAGTATCGGTTGTTGTGGCCCAGAACTGAGATAAGAGGGTTCCGTTAGACACAAGCACAACTTGTCCACCAAAGACTTTGAATCCAGTGGTGACAGCATCGGTTGGGGTAGTGGAGTTGCTGCTGAGGAAGCCGGCCGCCGTGAAAGCAGAGTCGGTGTCAACGATGAAGAAGGAGCCGATGGAGGTCGTGCTATTTGCTTGAGTGGCGTTCCATGTAGTATCGGTGCTGCCGACGTCCCAGGTGATGGCTGTCAGGTCCGCAGTTGCAGCCGAGGCGATGTATGCAAGTCCTGGCCAAGATTAGATCACGAGGAAGGAAATTAGTGGAGTGTAGCTACCATCAGTATTGCCAGAGTATAAAGCAAGCCCAGAAATATTGGTTCCGTAAGCATAGATAGTGACATCCTCGGTATCAGCGCGCTTGGAGTGTGGAATTGCTAAAGCGACTCCCGCGACGATGGGAAGAACAGAAACGAATCGGGAAAAGTACATGATGAAAGTTGCTGAGAGTGACAGGAGTTTTTGAAAATGATTTTCGTAGGAGACAGAAAAGGAAAAATCAAGGAAAAGACTAGGAAAAGAGGAAGGTTGAGGATGAGTGATTGGAGATGGGTGAGGAGGAAAGCAGAAGCAGAGGGGGGAACCATCCACCTTTTGTTCTCACAGAATTCTGTGGATAAGAATAGCATCTATGAGAATTACGTATCATGGTCACGGAGAGAATGCAAAGCTTGAACTTTGGACGACTTCGGATGAACAGAGAAATAGGGGCGCAGCCACGAGCATGGAAGCACGAGTACACTAAGAAAAGCCCCAGCATCGGGAAAATACACGGCATAAACAAACGCAGACCTTGAAGTGTTGAAACAGAGTACAAGTATCGTGCATCAAGGGTTCTGAAAACATGCCACTGTCTGATGTGGCTGAAGTATCCACGTGTGCGGGCGATGCCGTCTCCTTGAATTTCGGGTCCGATATGATACCCCTAGCTTTGATTCAGTAGAACCTGTGTAACTGAAAGAGTTGGGGGAGGTAATCGGGGCAGGAGGTCAAGCACGAGCCCGCAGGGGATGTCATGCGAAGGTGACGACCAAGATCCATACTCGGTCCCGAAAGATCAACCCCTGCTACTTCTCACGATAACCTCACTAGGTGCCGAATGAGTGGGCACAGAGTGACCTGACCACCTGATGATACATATGGAAGATGTTGTCGGTCTAATTCCTAGTTTTCGAGTACTATCCTGCTTCGCGAGGATGACGAAAACTACAACGTAGACGAAACGCACATTTTCAGCTTATCTAGGTATGGCAGACTCGCTCATTTTCCGGACCATACCCAGATATCCCTGGACTATTTGTCTTCCCATACAGTGTATGTAGCCTGTAAACATACGAGTCAACATGCCTCCCATGATCGCGACGGAGTGGTTCAGCCAAGAAAGCAACACATCGTTGTGGAACAAATTAATGGCACGAACTGCGCCTGGTGGATCTTTCTCCTTTGCTTGTCGCGAGGATTTGTATGATCTCCTTAGGTTTCGAGTTGGAAATCCAATGAGCAGATGTTGTTCAGATGAACGGTGCTTCGACATTTACGCCAGGAAAAGCAGAAAGGCTCAGCAGCCAGTGGAAACCATCTTGTGAACAATGTCATGCTTAGCGGAACATACTCCATGATAGACATAAACCAGGCAATGATGCTGAAAACTTTAGTGCGGAGAAGCCACATCAATAACGTTCAAATGCTTGTTTTGTTTGTCTTAAGCTTTATCCAATATAGTTGATGTTTAACCCTACAGTCCCATAAACCTCGCTTAGCCCACCTTTGGCCAAGTACTCGGGACCGAACCCATTTCTTAGCCCAAAACTTTATGTGAGTGCGAGAAACTTCGAATGGGAAACATAGCAGCTTAGTTTTGCGTATGACTCTGTTCAGATACGTGGATTTCTTATCCAAAGGAAGACGCATAGGATCCCTCTCGCCTAGCAACATTCGTCATCACCAATAATGTTCCAAGGCAGAACTCCACTTCCGTACGGACCGTATTGGAGAGTCAAAGAGTCACTCGTCTGAAGAAAAGTGGGCTGTAGATACCCTGCTAGCGATCATACCAAAGATAGCTGCAGGAAGTTTAAGTTGTTTAACCCGGATAAGGCCGAGTCTGTGGCCTTGTTGATGGGTAGGCATTCTTGTTTGAACGTCGAAGCTTCACGGCATAAGGCTCGATAGGGCTATGTGTGGATCGGGGTATAGAACTTCATGTGAGACATCTTGAATCGGGGTACGCACTCGACTATCAGGGTCTCTTCAAAACATTCTGAACACAGCCTCTTCGGATCTCCTTTTTCATCACATTGCCGTGAGGCTATCCACAATGAGGGGCAGTCACCAAAAGTCTGAACATTGGAAGATGTATATATGGGATGAGAAGTCCTGTCCTCTTTCTCTCTTCACCCTCGCCCTCATCCTCTTCCTCAGTTTCTTTCCTTGGTACTTCCCTTTGTACTTTTCATTTGTACTTCTCATTTGTATCTCGTTTTCCCTCTCATTTCTTTCATTATGCATTTCTCCACCGCCTTCCTGGCATCCCTCTCTCTCAGCGGCGTCCTAGCTGCTCCATTCGTCGACAGTGTCCGGAACAATCCCCTCGCCAAACGTGCCTGCGAGAACAGCGCTTCCGATCGTTCTTGCTGGGGCGACTACGACTTGTCAACCAACTACTACGAGGAAGTTCCCGACACCGGAGTCACGAGAGAGTACTACTTCGAGGTACAGAACATCACTGCTGCTCCAGACGGAGTAGAGAGAGTCGTGCTTTGTGTCAATGGTACTGTACCAGGTCCAACAATCATTGCTGATTGGGGTGATACCGTTGGTAGGTAACTCTTTGCCCTCCAGGACAATTCAAATACTTACATGTCCTAGTTGTGCATCTCACCAACGCCATGACCAACAACGGCACCTCACTCCACTTCCACGGTATTCGCCAAAACAAGACAAATCAGAACGATGGTGTTCCAGCCATCACTCAATGCCCCCTCGCTCCTGGCGACACCATGACCTATACATGGCGCGCAACTCAATATGGGTCCTCTTGGTATCACTCTCATTTTGCCGTTCAGGCATGGGACGGCATCTTTGGAGGAATCGTGATCAACGGCCCAGCAACCGCCAACTACGATGAGGATCTCGGCAACCTCTTCCTCAACGACTGGTCTCACGAGACTGCCGAAGTGCTCGCCATCTCCGCGGCTACCAGCGGCCCTCCAACTCTCGACAACTGCTTGATCAACGGAACGAACACTTACGATGCTGATACTGGAACTGTCGGATCTCGATTCGAGACTACTTTCGTTGCTGGAACTCGCTACAGAATTCGTCTTGTAAATGGTGCCGCTGACACTCATTTCCGCTTCACGATTGATAACCACACCATGGAAGTGATCCAGACCGATTTCGTGCCAATTGTTCCATACAACACCACGGCTGTTTCAATTGGAATGGGCCAGAGATACGATGTGATTGTGACCGCTGAATTTGACACTGGTGATTTCTGGATGTAAGCTGATCAAGGGAGGACCTAAGTAAAGTGCCATGCTGCAAGTACTGACTCTTCAATCTCACAGGCGCGCCATCCCTCAAGAATCCTGCTCCAACACCGACAATGTAGACAACATGCTCGGCATAGTCCGCTACGACTCCTCGTCAACCTCCGACCCATCCACTGCATCCTACACCCTCACCGACTCCTGCGATGACGAAGACATCACCACACTTGTTCCTTACCTCGCCCTCGATGCCTCTTCCACCGCGAGCGTAACTGATGATTTCCTCGCCGCTCTCAGCTTCGGCACTACCATCAAATGGACCATGGGCGGCGTCTCCTTCGTCTCAGAATGGGATTACCCAACTCTCAAAGCCGTCAACGAAGGCAACGATACCTGGTCCGACGAGCAGAATGTCGTGGTTTTGGATACCGCCAATGAGTGGGTGTACTTTATTATCGAGACGACCTTCGCACAGGCTCATCCTATCCATTTGCATGGTCATGACTTCTGGGTTCTGGCATCCGGAACTGGTACTTATGATTCGTCGACTGTTACGCTGCAAACTACGAGTGGGCCGAGACGGGATGTGGCTATGTTGCCTGCTTCAGGTTATTTGGTTATCGCGTACTACACTGATAACCCAGGTGTAAGTTTGTCCCATGCTCCTCTTCTTTCTTTTCATGGAGAAGAGACTTACTGATGGATTATAGGCTTGGCTCATGCACTGTCACATCGCTTGGCACGCATCTGAGGGTTTTGCTCTCCAGCTCCTCGAGCGCCAGACTGAGATCCCGGCTCTGATCGATGGTGATTCTTTGAACAGCACTTGCACTGCTTGGGATACCTATGTTGAAGAGTACGACATTGAGCAAGATGACTCCGGAATCTAATCTGTGTCAGTGGTAGAGCCCGTTAGGACTGGCATTTTGAATGGAGCGGTGGATGTTGAAATGGAGTGGGACTGAGAAATGTATATATGATCTTGATGATGGAGATCAGATCCAAGCGTTGAAGTGGGTCTAGTCATTTATCAGGCGTTCAGGAATTCAAAAGAGCTCTTCTGTCTCTTGAACATTTGTTGATCAATGCCGATGACCCTAAGATCGAAGTCGCGCAGCTGAATATAAGTGATTGAAGTGTATTGCTCCGAACTGGAGCAAGGTAAACACAGCGCTCGCTTACCGCAGACCATGACTCGTGACATGTACCGAAACGAGCCGCTGCATCTCCATTCCACCACTCAACTATCCACCAATCCGCCATCAACTCTGTAAAGGCTTCCCGTGACAAACGAAGCATCGTCACTCGCTAAGAACAGAAATACCTTCGCGACCTCCTCAGGCGTACCGAATCTCTCTACTCACCAGATGAAGTCAGCAAATCTTCCTAGATAATCCTAGGCCCCCATTCTTCCTCAGGAAACGACGGCCACATCTCAACCAAAGAGGGTGTGGAGAATCGTTTCAGGGAACACAAAAAGTTCGAACTCACCCATCGGCCACTCCTTCCCGATCTTCTCATCATCCAACTCCGCCCCTCTCAGAAGCGGCGTGTCTACCAAGCCAGGACAAACCGCATTCACCCTAATTCCAAACTTCCCGAGTTCCTGCGCAGCGGCAATAGTCAGTTCTCTGACGGCGAATTTGGACATTGTGTAAGCTGAGACGCCGGGACAGGAACGTAAACCGGAGGCCGAGCAGGTGAGGAGGATGGTGCCGCTATTGGGTGGGATTCTAGTATCAGGACCGGGAGCAGACTTGGTGATCATGAGTGCTGAAGCTGGGAATTCGGATTGGCCTTGAGGTTGAAGTTTGTTGTCATTCAGCTCGATCATCTTCCGCGCTGAGAGTTGAATGCCGATGAATGCTGTGTACTATATTCAGCCAAAGCCAAAGCCGTACTATATACTGATCGTGCCAAGTGGCAATGATGATAATGGAAGAGTGGCGGATGCTTACGGCCAAGAGCATTAATCCTCATGACGCCCTCCCATTCTTTCTCCGCCACATCCAGTATCCCCTTCGCCCTTGGCAACACGCCCGCCTTCAACACCACTATATTCAATCTCCCGAACACTTCAACACATTTCTCAATCGCCTTTCCCAGACAGGTACTATCAGCCGCATCACCTTTACCAAACATGAAGTTGGGACTCGTGGTGTTTGAAGCGGGGAAGAGGGAAGAGAGATGTGTATGAGCGGAAGCGATATTTTCGGCGGAGGAGTCGAGGATGAATATTTTGGAACCGTGGGAGAGGAAGAGCGAGGCGATTGCGAGGCCTATGCCGGAGGCGCCGCCGGTGAGGAAAGTTGTTTTGTTGGAGAAGAGTGACATGTTTATATCTTGCTGTGGCTTAGTAGCAGTGTTGCTGTGAGTCCATAAAGCACCGAGGCTCTGGACAGCTCAAGTTCGAGAAGATGAAATGGATGAAGTCCGGGATGAGATCATGAGGGCAATCATTGATATGGACCTATTGTGAGGCTAGCATCCGTGAAGTAGGAAGGTTTGGCGGGGTTGAGGTGGAGAGTAACGTTGATAAAGGTGGTACGAAAGTGCGGAGATGCGAGCTGTGTAATGCCAAGATGTTGGTGGTGCTTGACATTGCTCGGTTCGATTTCATACAGGGGTGGAAAGGGATATTTGAGACGGTAGCGTAGATATTTCAATATAGCTTTACGCTTCTAAACGAGAGGTATGCTGCACTTGCAGTACCCAGCCAGAATTGGATCTGAAGTTCGTTCTGTGGGCACTACCTATTGGAGGATGTTGAGTACACGAGTCAGCAAGAATTACATTCGACTCGAACAATCATAGAATTGAGCTCAGTGATATCACTTGGCTCCAAAAGTAGATGAGTGTAAGCCTCACGCTAATACAGTACTTTCATTCCTTCTATCTGTATGAATCGCACGGCTAATCAGCCTGCCGGCACAGAGTAGAAATCCCAGCAGCCCCATCCATTGCATTCATCCAGCACACACAAGTGTCAAAAGCAGCAGATCGATCGAAGTTAGGTAGTAAGGTATGGTATGATGTGAACGGCGCGGACAATAGACGCCGTGAAAAGAGTCAAGACGCCAGGCAGCCAGTCATATTGGAGGGCCGCGCACAGGTCGGCCATGCAGATGATGCAATGATACAAAGAAGAATGTTCGTCCAGGATGGATCGCGAGGAAGTAGGCAGGCAAAGTCATTGATATGGGAATGACGTTTTGATTTCAGGTTGTCTAGAACAACCCTGGAGGTGGACCAGGGAAGCGGGACATAGTGCTGTGACCGACAATCGGACTGCCAATCTCACCGGGTGCACCGAGCGGTCGATGTGGCTGAACATCGTTCTCGTAACGGATAGACTGACTGTTCCCATCTTGACGGATATCGAAGGAGCCACCACCATTGACCGCATTGCCTTCAGTCTCACAGATATCAAGCAGTTCCTTCTCAGAGACTGGCTGATCACCTGGTGGATTGAGTAAATCGACTTTCTCCTTGATGAGGTTGATGTCGAAGAAGTTGTCAGCGGTAGTGCCTTCCAGGCTCTTACAGGCGCGGCAGATCATCAATCTAACCGCAACTGAGCGAGGCTGCGATGAGCGCATTGGTTGTGTCCCACCAACAGCTCCAAAAGAGCTGTTCGCAGAACCCCAGCCGCCTCCAAGTCCTCCCATATAATTCGAGCCAGGCAGAGATGATGGGCCGAATGGATTTGGCACGCCCCAGCCGTTGTAGCCAGCCATGGGACCGCCATATGTAGCGGGATCAATACCGAAGGGCGTGACAAAAGGCTGACGATTGATTCCACCAGGAGCCGCACTCGATCTTCTCGGTCCAGCCCCAGAGCTAATCGGTTCATCAGAATCGTCCAGCAGGGCACTGCTTCCAAGGTGATTACTCAGATCGTCCATATCATTATTGCCATTATCACCATGACGTTGGCCATGAACAACACTTCCTGGTCGACCAATAGGCGCAGGCCGAGCAATGGGTTGAGCTTGCGTACCTGGCGCCTCATAAGTCCCAGACTGCTGTCTTGAGTGAGATTGTGATGGGGGACCATCCTTTGGTCCACCGAAAGCTTGTCCGATACCTCCAAGGCCATTAGGCATCTGCTGTGGAAATCCGGGTGGCCCATGAGGTAGTGGAAAGCCTCTTCCCTGAGGCATATGCATACCGAGTCCAGGGTGGATAGGCATCCCATTTGGCCCAGCCATTGGTCTGAATTGGGGTTGGTGAGGGAACATTGGATCATGTTGCATTCGTCCAGCACCAAATCCTGGGCCCATCATTGGCATACCTGGCGGGAAGCCCATACCCATTGGTGGCATGCCTCCGAATGGTCCCGGCTGTGGCATTCCAGGGGGACTCTTCAAGGCAGCGTGTATTGGAGAAGTTGCTTGGGGATGGTGCAGATACGGATTCTGAGCTTGATTCTTCCCAGGGGGTCCTATTGGGCCAGGACTACCTTGTAGAGGCGTCGATGGAACTGGAGAAACATTCTGACTTGCACTGCCAGTTTGTGGTGTCTGTGGCACCGAGGAATTAGAGTCTTGCTGAGATGAGGTTGTTCGAAGCTTGATAGGGGTTGGGGCCTTCGGAAATGCAGGTGTGGCGACTGGAATATGGGGGGAAGCAACGGCATGAGGTTGCAAGTTCACAGGTATCGGGACAGGCGGTCGCTTTGCTTGAGTTGCGGCCAGAGCGGCTTGAGCAGCAGCAGCTTGCTGAGCGGCCATTTCCTCGCGCTTGTGCTTCTCTTTTGCCTCTCGGTCAGATTTTGCCTTCGCCTCCTTCTCCCGCTTCTCATTCTCGAGCTTCTCTTTCCGTTCCTTGATCTCACGTTCCTTGGCTTCTCTAGCTTCCTTTTCTCTCACTCTCTGCTCTTCCTTATCCTTGCGCTCCTTTTCCTTGGCTTCGCGTTGCTTGCGATCAAGTTCAGCTTGACGTTCACGCTGTTCTTGGAGTCGTCGCTGCTTTTCAAGCTCCTTACGTGTCCGTTCTTCTTCCTCGGCCTTCTTTAAAGCTTCTTTCTTCTTTCGCTTTTCTTCGGCTCTCAGACGTTGCTCCTCGGCCTTCTTCTCCTCTGCTTCACGAAGAGCGGCTTCTTCGGCAGCCTTTTCGGCGTCCCGCCTAGCCTTCTCCTCAGCAAGAGCTTGCTTCTTTTGGGCCAATTTCTCCTTTTTCTTCTGGGCATCCTTGGCTTTCTTAGCCTTCTTTTGCTGATCAGCCCTACTCTCTTCTTCTAATTCCTCGAGTAGCTTTTGTTGTCGCTCTTTTGCGACCTTGTCTTTGTAGGCTGTCAGTACTCTTTGCTCAAACATCCGAGCTGCAAATATCTGGAACATCCGGCGTCCTTCCTCCATTCGCTGCTCTTCCGTCATGGTATCCTGCTCGCGGTTAGACTGACCACAATCCGGACATCCCTCACATACCATCTCCTCTTCATCGTAGTCCTCGTCCTGGCTATCATACTCGTCCTCTTCCTCATCTTCATCATCGTACTCGTCCTCTTCTGGCGGAGGAGGGTGATTATGTGCATGACTATGAGGGTGCATGGCGCCATTCGGTGGATGACCATAAGAAGGGTTTGAGAATGCTTCCCGAGCGTCTTCCTCTCGTGCCATCCTACGTTCTGCAAGCTGTTCCATCATCTCTATAAACTTCTTCCCATCATTTTTCAATAGGTCATCCGCTACTGTCAAAATTCCTCCCTGCACGGTAAGACTATTTCCAAAATTGAAGAAGTCTGTTGCATGACTCCGGGGAAGTTCTTCGGGTTCCTCATCGCTGTAGTCGTCCTCATCTCCCTCGTCGTCACTGTACTCCTCATCTCCTTCTTCCTCGTCTTCATCATCGCCAATCTGTTCCACTATTCTACCTCGTGATGGTTGCTGACCGTTGAAAGCTGGCGGTAGGCGATTAGGAGGTTGTAGGCCACTCATGGCACCGAAACGACGAGGCGGAGGCATCATTGGCGGTACACCATCTCCTTGATGGTTTGCGTACTGTTCGAGCTCTTCGTAATATGCATCATACAGAACTTCGAGCTCTTCTTCGATGGCCGTTCGTTTGCGCCCACATACGGTGCAACTACATGAGTGTTTTTGCTGTTCCTTCATCTTCTTCAGAACCGCATCCTTCTCAACCTTGACAAGCGACTTGCGCTCGTCTTCTCCCAACGATAACCAAAATTCCTTTATTCGTTCGCGCTCTTCCTGGGAAGATGTGTTCCAAATCTTTTCCTTCGAGATACCAGGACCCCGTGGCATATTTGTGGCTAACGGAGGCAAGGGAAGCGATACGTGATTATGAGATAGACCATTCGTTCCGTGATGAATGTGCGCCGGGGGTTCCGGTAGAGAGCCTTTAGACTTCTTCTTCTTCTTCGACTTCTTTCCGGAGGGATTCGAGGAAGGCATTGCGTATCCGTTTGTAGGAGATCCGTCTTGACCATATGAACCAGAGTACGCATCTCCATCCTCGTCGCTGTAGTACGGCTCGCCCTCTGCTGGGTCGAATTGTCCATTATCGTCGTATTGTTCGTCCAGAGCTTGGTCCCGAAAGCGTTCCTCCAAATCCTGCATTTGTCCCTGCAGTGTGCTTTGGGATCGTGCGCCGTTTGTCTGGGGAGCCGTGGGCTGTTCAGCAGCAAGCTTTGCAGCTTGCTTCTGTCTCCGCTTCTGTTTCTTCCTATTCACAGCAGGCGCTGAGCCGTTCGTTGCCGGCGGAGAGGTTGGCGTTTGGCCATTTGTTTTGATTGCGGATTGGGCCATGGCTGGGGAGGTCTCAGAGGAATCGGAAATGTTCGACACTTTGGGGACGGTTATGAATTTTGAACCATCCTTATTTGTGTACTTCGCAGTTGCCTTTGTGGAGGGCGACGGGGGAGATTGAGCAGTCTTCTGCCGTTGGTTCGCGGGCATTCCGATCAGAGGCAAGGTTGAATAGGGATCATGAAAAGGCAGCACCTGTTCCCAACGTAAACATTAGACCCTTTGAAAATACCCTCCCGCATAGAGAACCAGGCCAGAGTTTCGAGAGGGTTCCTAGGACTCACGAGAATGATGTACTGGAGATTTCAAATGTTGCCCCACCAAGGTGTCTGTTCTTCCGGCGCGGTATCGGGGAATTTGTGCGAGTTGAAGACACTTCTAGAGTCCGCCGACCTGGGTATCGTAGGTATTTTGTTCGTGAGAGTGAAAGATATTCGTGAAGTCGAGCGGCGACGTCGAAGTCAAGGCGTGAATGTGGATGTATCTAGGTCGCAGCTCTCAGATGAAGTTGCTTGTTCGTCAATATGAATGTTGGCCTCAGGTTTAGCTAGTTCTTGTGCCTGACCTTGCAGCATCCCTGCCCTGGATGATGGATTCCTTGGCACCGAGGACTCACAGAAAGTGCAGGCCAACTAACATAGCATAGGCCGGTGATTATTCATTCTGACCAGGACGCGAATCCTTTTCCTTCTTTTCCTACTTTTTTGGATTTATGAATAGTCTCACATCATTTCTCTTTTATCCTTCTTCTTCTACTTCTTCCTCCTCCACTTCTTTCTTCTCCACTGCTTCGACATCTCATGCTCATCCTCGCCCGCATCATCTCACCTCCGCATCACGAGCCCAGCGCAGTGATCGTCACATCCCTCTAACCATAAACAGGCGCTTCGTGCACGGCCACCGGGGCTCAGCCCAGCGGGTTTCCAAGTTAAGCAGCCGCAGCGCTGCACTTCTTCAAGAATAAATAAATAGTCGCCCTGTCCTGCACCACAAAAGGGGATATACTTCTGATCCCTTCTCGCCCTGATAGTCGACAGTGAAGCACAATATCGCTATCCCGCCTGTTCATTCGTGCCGTGTCGCGGACGAGTTCCTCCTCCTATCAGCTTATCCGACTAGGTTTGCCTACAAACTTCCCAGGCTCGTATCGACCACCGTCCTTGTCTGGTGGATAACCGCCCAGCTCGTGCAAAGGAGGAATTGAGCCCCTTGACACTTCTCCTTGCCTTCGCTGGTACAGGTTCTTCGAATTCTCCATCTCCCAACACCTCCTCTGTTCCGAAACGAATCATACGATCCTATTGACGCCATGGCTCAACAACAGTCAAATGTGATGCGGAGGTACGTGGACAAACGTTCTGGAACATAATTTGCTTTGGAACTGTCCTGGGGATATATTTCATCCCAGATGTCTATCAATTTATTGGGGATGGTCTTTCCGTTGGCATTGGAGTACATGAAAACCAATTGAGCGGGATCCTTGGCTTTATGCAGGCATTGAAACATTTCTCAATGTTGGCAACAACGAGAGAGATATTGAGGACATTCCTGGAGCTGTGCTGACAGATGACCCAACAGGAAACTCGTCATCATTGGTGACGGCGCCTGTGGAAAGACCTCGCTCCTCAGTGTATTCACTCTTGGCTATTTCCCAACAGTAAGTAGTATACTTCATTGGTCAAGAAACCTGCTAATATTTGCTCCTAGCATTATGTGAGTCGATGATGACAATCCATCGCCATGTCAGAATACTAATAGGTCTAGGTTCCAACAGTCTTCGAGAATTATGTGACGGATTGTAGGGTGGACGGAAAGAGTGTGCAATTGGCCTTGTGGGATACGGCTGGACAAGAAGACTACGAAAGGTTACGACCTCTGGCATATTCAAAAGCCCATGTTATCCTGATTGGATTTTCGATCGATACGCCCGACTCCCTAGACAACGTCAAGCACAAGGTAGGATTCACAGGGAGGATTTTCCAAGCAATGCTAATGCCATAGCAGTGGGTTGAAGAAGCCAACGAAAGATGCCCCGGCGTTCCAATCATATTAGTCGGACTGAAGAAGGATCTGAGAGAAGACCCGGTCGCCATTGAAGAGATGCGAAAGAGATCACAACAATTTGTTACCACCCGAGAAGCTACGGATATTGCACACGATATCGGAGCGCGGAAATACTTAGAATGTTCCTCGTTGACAGGAGAGGGGGTAGATGATGTATTCGAGGCCGCCACACGAGCAGCTCTGCTTACCTTCGAGAAGGGCGAGGGTGGTGGATGCTGTGTCATTCTATGAACGGATTTCCAAATCCGCGGATGAGATACGTCCTACGGGCAGAGGAAACACCAACGGAGCGGCCAACCAACCACAATTCGACGTACAATCTTCTAATGGACGAACATAATCCGACTTCTCTTCATAAGGGGTGGCTTGCTCTCGAGGATGTCTGGGTCCACAAAATAAGTCACTGAATGATAGACTGTTGACGTGCGCAAGTATAACTTAACTCGGGAAGCATCTTCTGCGGGCACTGCCTTGCACCTCAAAAAGTTTTCTGCAATCGAATTGAGATAGAGAGCGAATGGAGCCCTTCGATATGTTGTTTTTGTGGATGAATGGATGGATGCCTGCAAATATGCCAGATAGACAAACCTAATGACTGATCATGACTTTTGGTCCTCACACTCCTTCTCTACTTGGTTGTTTGTTTGAATTTTACGTACGTCCTGGATCACCACGCTCGGAGGAAAGATGGGAGTCTGAGATGGAATGGATGGGAACTTGTTAACCTTGCAGCATTGCTTGCGACAAACAGCGTAATTGGGCTGGTTATTTGGCTCTGATCTGATTGAATGGTTGATTTATTGGTCTAAGTGGCCTTTGTACATACGATATATACAGCTAGCAAACATGGACATGTGCATGTGCCTAGTTTACTCGTCTCCCCTCTACTGCCCCTTTGACGTTGATGGTACACAATTCACGCCTCTCATCTCTCTTGTCTAGCCTCTGCTCGACACCTCCAAAGCCCGTTCCGTCTTATTCCTACAAATCAGTGTATCCATCGCCTTCTACTCCTTCTTCGCAAACTGTCCCCCCTTGCCCCTTTCTTTCTCCTTATGGCTCAAATTAAATTCCACCCCTCTACCTCGTCCACCCATGATTCCACGCCTCTTTCCCTGGCGTATCCGTCTGAAACCTCGCATACTCAATCGGCACACCTCCCTTCCCAAAGATCCCCTTCTTCTCCATCGCGATCCGGTATAACCTGCCTGCGTCCTTGGCTTGCGGCGGGTCCATAGTACGTAGTTCTTCGCAGGCGGAGTGGATCGATTGATACATCCTATTTCGAAAAGAAAATAATAATCAGCATTAGAAGTTCGTGGTTTCGGAAAAGCTGGGAAGAAGCTTGTCTGGAATCATTGCGGCTGGGCGTGGCTTTACCTGCACTATACGTGCAAACGCCAGTCGTGCAGAATCAAGAATGTAGGCTCTCAAGTGGAATGACTAACCTCATCAATTCCCTCTCTTCCCTCTCCCTCTTGTTCCTCCTCATTATCATCCACGCACGATGGATCGTCCAATGCCTCAGCGCCCTCATCCGACTCAATTTCAGCGGCCGTGGCGTCTCGGGATGTTGCATGTGGTATCTTATAAGTGTGATTCGCGGGTCGGTCTTGTTCTTCTTGTCGTCTTTGCGGGCGAGCTGGGAGGGTGTGGTGGAGAATGCTCTGGAGGAGATCGGGGTTGGGGATTTGATGATGCATTTGCTGGAGGATAGGGTGAGAGAGCGGAGCGCGGAGAGGAGGGATGGTTGGGGATGGAGGAGGGATGACATCTTGGAGGTGGATTGGAGATGTCGGTTTAAATGGCAGTGTTGTGACAGGTTGTTGAATGGTCTAGAAGAGGGAGCTGTAAGAGCTCTCTTCTCAAATTTCCGCGAGGTTGACTCGACGTCACGTGTTTTGTGACCCTGGTCTGTACCTACTGATCAAGCGGAATGGGTCCATATCTTTGAGCTTCTTCCCCATCTCTCGCTAACCCTTCCTGACATCTCACTCATCCTCATCCTGATAGACGTAAGGTCAGGTCTGATCTCACGTGTATACGAAATACTTGCCCATTTGGCTTCGTGGTAATGCTCGTCTCTGAGACTACAAGACACTCCTCCCCCCAGATTTCCTAGTCCCATCGACTTCAAATTCCGAGTGTGAGCTTTTACCTTTCTCTGCTCATCATACTTTGCAAGCCTGAAGAAGGGTCTGTTCATGATGGCCGAACCAAGAAAAGGGCTCGTTCACCAATATGTTAGTCTTATCGCTCATACTTTAGAGTCTTATCCTCTGCCTCTCTTCCGCACATTTCTCAATTGATTGTTATAACACCCTCGTCCAAACGATGTTCATAGCTTATGTCTTTACGCTTTTGTGCACTTTTCATTCTTCCAAGTTTGCCTGCTGAACACTTCGAAATCTGACCAGACGCAGACATCCCGACTCACAGCCTTTGAGCACACCCCCACGGCACCCTCCTCACCACCTCAAAACATACTTCTTTTCATCGGCGGTCTCTTTGACGGCCTACTCACAGTCCCATACACAACACCTCTCGCAGCGTCACTTCCACCAACCTGGACCCTAGCTCAGGTCCACCTCTCCTCCTCCTACACCGGCTGGGGAACGTCCAACCTCCAAAAAGATGCCATCGAGCTCTCCAAATGCGTCGCCTACTTCCGAGGCATCAAAACCGGTAAGATAGTACTCATGGGCCATTCAACCGGCTGTCAAGATATTATCGAATATCTGACTGGCACCGGCCATGCCTCACGTGGCAAAATTGACGCTGGAATCCTCCAAGGTCCAGTAAGTGATCGTCAAGCTATCGAAGGTGGACTCGATCCTGCTTTGTACGCGGGGAGTTGCGAAACTGCAAAAGCCATGGTTGAAGCTGGGGATGGGGATGAGATCTTGCCTTCCAAGACGATGAAGAGTTTCTTTGGACCGGCGCCTGTTTCTGCGAAGCGGTGGTTGTCGCTGGCAAGCCCGGATCACGATGGCGATGATGATTTCTTCAGCTCGGATTTGAGCAATGAGAGATTTATGAGGACGTTTGGGGAGTTGCCGAAGGGGACACCGTTGTGTGTGCTGCACAGTGGGAGTGATGAGTATGTGGATCCGAAGATGGATAAGGACGGTCTGATCCGGAAATGGATCGAGATCGCTAAACAAGGTGAGGGAAAGATCGATGAGGTTCATTCGGGTGTATTAGAGGGTGCGACTCATAATCTGAAAGGGGCATCGGAAGAGGTCATGACTGGATTGGTAAAGAGGGTGTTGGGGTTCTTGGAGAGCTTGGAGGGAACGCAGGCCAATCTGTGACCTTTTCATAGACACTTGCCGCGAACTAAAATCAAGTATCTTGAAGTTACTGCTCCAAGCTTCAATGACGCGGCGTACGGCGAGGTAGGTACATGTACTTTAAGTTTGTCACGTGGGCATGTTTACTTGTAGCAGTTGCCATTCTATCTCGAGTGTTGGGCAGCAATGCACCAATCCCAGCCTTACAGCCTCTTTCGCTTGTCCGCCTCATCAATCCCTTCGCGCGAATGTCCGAATCGGTATCTCTCAGACCGGATCGCAAGCTGGAAGCAGTCATTGGCTGAAAAATGTCCAGCCTTGCAGGACACAACGCCACAATTTCCTAAAGAAGTCACCGGATCATGAACGTCGTTTAGCTGGGCGCTGGAGCAGTGAGGATATATAGCTCGCCTCATTCTTCTTTTCGGTCGCAGACCTACGTCTCATGAGAGCTCTTCTGCAACTAGTGAGAACATTAAGACTTGCAGCGTAACATATACGATATGGACGGCCCCAACTTTTGGAACCAGCCAGTGTATTCCCCTCTCTTCTTCTCGGGTGAAGATTTCAACCTATTCGGCGATCCTAGCTACGAATTTGATTTCGGTGCCGGATCGTTCCATGATGTTGGCTACTCTTCGACCATTCAACTTGATGCTTCTTCGAATTTCATCGTCGAAAATGGCCGGACGACACATCCTGGTACAGCCTCATCAAACAGCTCTACCTCTGATGAAAGTCCGAGAGTCTCACCAGCAATTACCTGCGGGCCTACCACAGTTAGCAAAGCAAGTCGCTTCAAGTCTTGCACCAGGGCTTCGGGTGCTGGTGCAAAAAGCCTGGGTCGTTCTTTCGAAAGCCCAGATCTAGAGGAGAGGCCATCGTCAGAGAATCTCAAGCGGAAGATAGATCAATCGGTGATCGTATTCTCCTCGACATCTAGCAATGAGGTGACTCCAAGGAAGCGGAAGACTTTCTCGGCATCCAGAAGGAAGGAAGTTGCCCTGAACAGAACCGTGGGAGTCTGCATTCAGTGCAAGCTCCGAAAAAGCAGGGTATGTGGGAGCCCATCTCCATTACGAACCACTGGACACTAGCTTCGATTTTTTTATCTTGAGGACTAATTTGACAGTGCAACTTTGGACTACCATGCGAATCTTGTATCACCCGAGCAGGAGGAGCGGCCTTGGGCCATCAACTGTGTATGAGGCAGAGCCTCTTCTCAATCCGGTTTGATCACATAGGTGATTACTCCATCCTTGAATTCGACAGCCGAGAAGAAAGTTAATCGCAGTCTGGCAGATCTTGTGAATCAGGCCAGGGTAGAATCCGATACGGCCGAGGTCCGCGCTTTGCATCACATTCCCTCAAGCACATCCATGTACTTGCGATTTAGAGGCAGCCCTGCGGTCCGAGAAGCTTTCCTCGAGGTTCACGTCATCGAATTCGAACCATCCGATCATGAAGGGACTCGAAGGGTCATCGAGAATGATTATTTCCATCGCGATGTCCTTACTGTCCCGAATCCTCGACTTGCACTCCATCCAAGACATCTTCCGTCAGTCGATGACGTTCTTCGAATCTTCAGTCTATCTCGTGAAGGCACACGGCCTTCTCTAGGTCCGTTCTCGGGTCTTCAGAAAGCTGTTCTGGGATTTGTGGAAAGTTACTGTCATCGACGATCCGATATGCCTATGGTAAGTGCATGGACATTGTGTGATTCCATCACAATTTCAATGCTGACTCATTACCCGTGTAGAAAAGCTTGCTTTCTAAGATCACTCGCTTGCAGCTCCTGTTCGGATTATATCCCGTCATACCAAGCACGGTCCCAAGTCTAGAGTGCGCTGATAGCGTGCTTGCTTCTTTGACAATGACGGCACAAATTCGACTACTTGTATGTGAGGAGCTAAGATCCGTTGAGACGCAGGTCTTTTCAGCTCTAGATCGACTGATATACGATAAAGTAAACATAGGGAGGCAAAATCCCCTGGCGGTCTGGGCATGTCTGTGGACTCTACTATTCACATACAAGGATCACATGATCTACACCAGATCGAAGTTACCAGAATATGATATTAGCCCAATGATACGTAAGTTGCATGCAGACTTATAGTCGAGTCTCACTTCAGAGGTTACTGACAGTGTCAACAGACGCCTCAAGATTTCAGCTGAATCAGCATCTGTACAATACCTTGACGTCAATGTATGCAGCGCTGTACAACAGCACCTCACCTCTGACGCTGGATTGGCGAACCGAAGAGATATCCGCTCTCCTCGATCGCGACCCCGAACTGATCAAGTTATTCTGTAACATTAAGACAGAAATGTTCTGGTTTTGTAAGTGGTCGTCCCGCCCTCCTCCCCACCTTTTGCCACAGGCCGAGCTCTGATTTTGCTAGATGCTATCAAAGACAGTCTGCTCGAAGAGGATACTCTGTTCAAGAGTCTGATCATCGAAAATGAGAGCAAACTACTACGGGCACACATCAAGGCAGCAAAGAAAAAGGGCATTTTGTGATGATCTTGTTTTGATTCCAGTTGCGCTAGACTATCAAAGAAACCATCTCCTCCATTCAACGGTTGCTCCCCTTTGATCCGGAAGTGCTGATGCATATCTTCGAATCGTCCACCCAGGTCATCGAATTGGTTCCCATTCTCAACTGCCATTATTTGAGTAAATAAAGCAAAACGACGGATCAATTTCCGGGCTACTGTAGTTGGTCGCATAACCATCTTCACAGTGATCATGAGTATGGCATCGCAGTTCGAGGCAGTTGAGTAGCCTCCATGGAAATCTCACAACTTCCGCAACCATCGTAGCTGCGCCATCAGTAAAAGCCATCCGCAAAAATTTTGCAGCTGCTGGAGTGAATCTGAATCGGTCAATCTCGCGTCAATCTGGCCAAAGCTGTTCAACTCACCTTTAGTACTTGGTGTCCTCTCAAACGCGTCTGCGCTTCGAAGCAGAACCTTTGGTGGGGGTCTTGCTCTTGAACAGTGTGTCCAAGTCACTGTCAGAGGCATCCTCCACAGTAGCAGCCAATGAATTCTTCTCCGACTCAGCCGACTTGTCCATCCAGCCATTGACTCCGCCAGCCTGTAGACTCTTGCCATCCTTTGAAAGCAAAGCTTTTTTCTTTTGGATCTGCTGCTTCAGCTCTCGAGTGATGGCCAAGATCGGCTGTCTCGCAAGTACATAGGTGACTCCTTTCAACTCGGCTTCCTTTTCAGTGAGAGATGCTTCAAGATCAGAGATCTCCTTCTTGATACTCGACACAGCTCCATCGGTCTCAATGGCGACTGCGGATTTATTTGCCCCGAACTTTCCATTCCTGGGAGTACCGTCTTTCTTGCCCTTCTTGCCGTACCCACCACTCTCGACCCCACTATCGTCACTAACTTGAGACAATATCTTATTGGCAGCTGTGCTATTCTTCTTGGCTGACGAAGCCTTGCGAACGGCAACACCCTTGCGAGTGGGAACTTTCTTGCCATATTCACTGTCACTTCCCTCGAAGTTGGAGTTCTCCTTTGCCTCAGCGAACTCTGAGTCAGAACCTTCGTCGGATGAGGTGATTTGGATGTAGTCTTTGAAGCCACTGGGAGACACTGTATAGCTCGGCTTGGCCTTGAATAAGTTGCTGGCGCCGGCTGGCTGTAGTCTGCTACTGAATTCGGAGACTCGATTACTGGACGATGAGGTCGGGGTTTTCTTCCTGGGAGTCTTGGGCTTGTTAGGGGTGCGGACGTAATCTTCGGACTCTTCGTATGTTAGAGGACGCTTGCTGGTTGACGATGGCTGGACGGGGGAAGGAGACGGCGACGAGAGCTCGGCGAGGCCCTTGATGGGGTACTTTCCGGCAGCGATCTTGACCATTTGAGCATGGTGGCGAGTGAGGGAGCGCTTCAACTCGACTGGGTCGAGGTTCTTGGTTGCTTTGAGTATCGATGTGAAGCTGATCTCCTGGGTCTCCAGGAAGTCCTCGAGCTCGCGGAGATTCATGGTCTTGTTTTTGTCACATGTTAGCACAGCTGCAAAGAAGAACAATATTAGGAACTGGAGAGACTTACTGCGATGTTGCAACTTTATTCTTCTTAGGTTGAGTGGAGATCGGGAATCTGCTGCTGTGGCGTTGCTCAATTGATATCAGGAAACAAGGAGAGAGGCGAGATTACTTTGACGAAATATGGCAGGCGCATACTTCGGGCGCTAGTCAAGTCAGGCGTCGATTGATCGAAGCTGAAATCAATGTGAAGTTCGGCCATCAGATGTGTTGTAGCCTGACAACGGCTTTTCCATGTTAGGTGTTTTTGCCAGGAGTCGGGGCGTAAACAAGCTCGCTTAACAGATTACCGGAATTTAGCCACAACTTCCTGATATTGGTCGCGAGTTGCGAGAACCATTTGACCCCACAGACTGAATAATTGAATTAGACAGTCGGAGCTTTTGTATAGCTTAGGAAGCATCGATGCTGCACAGCAATTTGTCTCAACAAGAAACCTTTGTTCGGTGCTGCACGAGATCTGTGTCACACTCTAGAGTTCGAGTTGACAATTCCAATGAGCATATTATGAAGGTCATGAGGGGAGTTCCATACTACATTGTAATGGAACTATTCTGAGACCAAAGCAGTTCTCTATTCTCTCTACTTCCTTCTTCAATCGTGAACCCAACCAGTGCCAAACCCAAGTGGATTACCATTTCGACATAGTAAATAGAGCGTCGAAGACAACTTCTGAAGAACTCCCCAAACACCTAACACATCTAAGTGCTCATGGTCTCGAAAATTCACGCTCGGTATTCACTACATTCACTACATTCACTACATTCTAGGTCAACAACGGAATCGAGAATGCCGACCCCTGACTCCGTACGCTTGGCGTACTTCCGTACAGCAAATGATTGGCAAATAGGTTGAGCGTCGCGGAAAGCGTCAACCCAACACAAACCAAATCATTCTCATAACAAATATCTCGCAGCTTGGCCGTTGCATACCAAGCCTGAGAAATCTTCATGTACCGTGGAAATGGCGTCAGAACACCAGTCGCACCGAATGTGGCTCGTCCTCCCTTCTGATCGAAGTTCGCAGTTTGATCAGGCACGTGTGTAGGATTGCCGATGACGAGAGCAGCTCTGATAGCATTGAAGCCAGCACTATTCGTGTCGTTGAAGTAGTTGAGGGCTTCGGCTGTCGCTGTGGCTCCTTGAGAATAGCCAAGCAAGGCGTACTTCTGCTCTGGACATGCGATTAGACCGGCGTTGATATATTGGATGATATCTGCTGCTCCTTGACTCTGAGTATCGTCTCCTGCAGGATACACTGTGTCGTATTCGACGCCGCCGGGTACTGCGGTCAAGGTCTGATTGATCATTCCGACGAACCCCGCTGATGGACCTTAGGGTTCATTCGTCCTTCGAGTGGAGATGATGACATACTCGTGACATTCTACTCTGACTTCGATAGGCGCAGGATTGACCGAGAGCAAGATCGTTGTGAGAGACAAAAGTGGGAATGATTCATGCATATTGACGGGCAGCATAGCTGGAATGAGGGGAGCTCATGAACAGTTTGTCGTAAAAGAATGAGGCAGTGACTTTAAAGCAACCCTCGCGGCCTACGCGACGTCTTCGGTCTTTATACTTTATTCTGTTTCTCCCTGTACTCATTCAGCTGCTCTTTAAATAACGCCTCGGCGTCAAGCCAAGTGCCGATCACTGCTCATAAGAGGACTTTGTGCTGCCCGCCAGTCGCTATCCAATATGCTTCAAGAGGGTGGCTTGCTACGCATACTGGGAAACCTTCCTTCTTTTTGGGACTAAGTTGTCAAAAGCAAATACTTTCAAGCTAAGACAACAAAGCCTCGGGTGCTGATAGAAAATCGGAAATTCGACGGTGTGGTCGCACACGTATTTGTAGCAGCTCCAGCTTGGCGGGCATGCCAGCTTTTCGCACTTCTAATTGGTTATAAAGGTACTCGTTATTGGTGTTCGCATTGATTTCTAGGACCTCGGCTTTTTGCAAAGGTTAGTCGATTGAACAATCTCACGATCACTACCAGCATGCTAACGGTAGGTTAGCGTCGAGGAGAGCTTCCCAAAACTTTACAACAGAGCCCGGCACACCAACCGGTAGCACAAACCTGGCGTTCTCAATGTGCTTATTCATTGCTATCGTTTCCTCAGTGGTAGCACAATTAGAACTCCAAGGCAACCATTTTTCGTACATATTTTCAATCTCGATCAAAGCTACAGGAATGGTTCTACTCTGGGAAGACCTAAATTCGACAGGATTGTATGTAAATTTGAACAATGAATCTGTGAATTTGAGAGTTTCAGGTCTTGGATTCGAGGGCATATCCGCGATATCGCCAATAAGAGCAGCAGCCACGCCAAATAAGCATGATGAACTGGGTCTGCCGAAGCTTAAAGTGAGGTATGTGGCTTATGTATTGGCCAGTGAATCAAGTCAGAAGTTTCCGTCCTGGTATGATGACATAAGTTGCAATGCCAGCCTGATGCAAAAACAAAACTCTGTCCCATCTCACCGTCTCGCCTAAACCCAGGACCTGGTTCTCTGTTTACCTATTATCGTATATTCTGCTACAGTACAAATAGCTAGGCAGAGATCTCAGGAGACTTTGAGGTCTGTTGAATCGAGTCAGGCATTGTTCTGCAACACAAACAATACCAATGTTCAAGTTCCGGAGAGTTGTACAGACTAGCGAACAATCCTCCATCCCCAATTATATATTTGCTATGGAGACATTTATTCATGTTCTCGAAAAGGAGAGGAAACAATTCATCAGACTATCGATTGGACGGGACAAAGCAATCTCAGCCATGTCCCACTTCAAGGTTGATCAGTCGAAGTACGCACAAGACATCACAACGTTCTTGAGCCCCCGGATTGGAATAGTTCCTGATGGAGACAAAATCCTCGAGAATCGATACAGGTGTTCTCTCTGCTTTGGCAAATTCTCCGAAAGCTGTGAAAATGGAGGTGACGGTTGCATAGGTGGAGGAGCTCGAATGCTTCCCTGCGGTCATGTATTCGGCAAAGATTGTCTAAGGGAAGCACTTCTAGCTTCTAGAGGTGTCTGTCCTCTTTGTCGGGCTCCTTCCCAGATCCGAAGGGTCGGTATCACAGTGGGCGTTGAAATTATCGAAGACATCATGATCAATGAGGACCTCTCATTATCAGAGATGATGGTATGCAACGTCCTCCTTGCGGCCAATCCATTTTTCGTACTTGCAGAGGAGACGATGGGAGTCGCATTCAACAACCCGAGTCCAGACGGACTCTGGAAGCTGATCCTGTTGATACTTTCAAATTTCGCATCGCAACTGTTCAGAGTCTTGTGGACAGTCCCATTGCTTTGGCCACTAACTATTCTGTGGTGGGTTGGGGAACCCATCTACTACTCCTTGAGACTTCGATGCATTCCCATATGGTTTTGGGCACGTATCTGGGTCGATATATGGATTCCATTCTACTGCACATTCTGCATCCTTGAAGCCCAACACTATTTGAGAATTCGATGGACTCGGCTGTGGTTCTGGGGACGACGCTGGGTCGAGATCTGGATTCCAGCTTACTACATGATCTGTATCATTGAAGCCCAACATTACTTGAGAGTTGCTCGCTTGCAGGCACTCAAATTGCTTCTTCATGTAGTGATGTGGGCAATTGTTCGTGGGTACTTCCCGCAAGGCTCTTTGAGACGGACCTACTTAGAACGGGCCACGGACTTCCTGAAAAATCTTCTCGGTCTAAAGCTCGACTAATCTTTTCTGCAAAGAAGCCTGAATTTTCACTTTGCGAGTAATTACTAGACTAAGGTCCTCTCACGTGGTGTGCGGGCGACTGCAATCAATATTATGTTAACGTTTTGAGTATGTCCCATTATCTTCCCATAACGATCCATGAAAAATGTTATGAGTATATCTACGACAGTAAAGTGCAATATCAGGGCAGTTCAATAAAGACTCAATCAAATTACAGAATCAGTATGCTCACAGATGTTGAGATGGAAATGCTCCATGCAGGGGGGTCTGCCGAGTAAACAGGGTGCACCGAGAACAGAGCATGTAATTTATTATTGTTTATTGTTGATTATTCACAGCCATTACAAGAAACACCCCAAGCACAAATCCATAACTGAAGCGATCTTGCAGCCATACAGTGAGGAATATTACATGGCCATGACATGACTACCTTGGCATGTATCAACCACATAAGACCGAGCATAACCATGGGTACCTCCAATATGCCGGTAAAGCAAGGCACCAGAACAGAAACCTTTTTCTCCCAGTGTAGTCACATCGAGTTCACTGATACTTCCTCAGATGAAGACACCCCGAATATGGCACGTATCCATTTCACCAGATGCCCAAAATGTCTCTCAGCGTCACCAAACATTGTACCAAGCCAGCTCTCCCCCTCAATCATCTCGGATTTTCAGCTGAGGTACGCGATTCTACGATACAAAGCACTGACTCTAGAGCCACTCAACGACCGGGGCAATTGGAAGCTGGACAAGAGTATGTACTCAAGTCCGCGCCTTTTGATCGTTCCGCCTGGAGCATCAGTCCTTGAAGAGCAGGATACATGTTTAATCTGTTCGGGACAGTGGGGTGGCGATTTTCCTAAACCCGATCACTGTTGTATGGGTGGATATCCCGTGATGCTTCCATGCAGTCATATCTTTGGATCAGACTGTATCTCTGAAAGGTTCTATGATGAAACACCTACATGTCCACTGTGTGCGCATTGGTACAGAATCCACGACAAAGACCCCGGGTTACTATATCTTGGATCCCATTGCCTAGACATACTCGAGGACGAGAATTTGGGGCCGTATGTTTTCCGATGGCTTGTTCTGTTTTGTCTCAGTCCTTTGTTCATTCCTGTTGATGCGATTATGGGCTGCGGGCCCACAAAGTAGACACCCCGAAATCTTTTGGGAACCTTGAAGACTTTGTTTCAGGCGATTGGGTTCCAGCTCGGTACCCTTGTTCTCGCCATTCCTAATATTTGTTGGTACCTTCTCAATGCGCTTCTCGATGCTATGATTGAGCTTTTGGACACTTATTGTCCTTGGGTATGGTACGCCGTCGATCGTATTTCTGGTGTTCTGTACGGGGACGATCAGGATCAAGAGGACTTACATGAAGGATAACAAGGGTCTCGCACGATCTCTTCAAGACACGATAGCAACCAATTTGATTACTGTCTTCCAGAATTTCTTTCTCCGACTCACCTGTGACCTAACACCGAGTGACTAAATACCAAGAGTACATACAGCCCGTCACAACACCTTGGACTTTACGGCATTCGGTTTCGCAGGAACGAAAGCCTTCGCGATAAACCCCACGATACTCAAAAACTATAGGCATTAGTCAGCCATCTGTTTTTAAGTTCATACAATCTCATCTACAATCAGATCAGTCTACAAGAAATAAACTTACCACATAATCCAACGTCTTGAAACCCCCAGGCAATGAAACGAACGTATCGCCATCATAAAAGACGCGCATAGCCATCAAGAACCCAGGCGAGCCTTGCTGAAATAGATCCTGGAAGAAATGTGCCTTGAATGTCCCTGAAGGCTTGGTACGTTCTGTAAAGCGCGCGGGTTGTCCTTTGACTGTTGAGAAGTCAGAACGCCTGATTTGTTGGAGTGCTGGAATTTGAAGTGAAATACGTACTAACAGTGAATCCGTGAACACGACCACGTGGAATGAGAATTGGTGGATCGCCTGCTGAAGCGACGATCTTCTTGCCGTCCAGGTAGAATATCATTTTCCCTTCTAGGACTTCCATAATTTCGTCGTGGTCCTATATCGTGTTCAAGGTCAGCTCAAAATTTCAGTGCAAGGCATCAAATTGTAGGAGCATATACATACTTGATGCCAGTGATTAGGTATAGCGAGTATTTCAGAATCGTCCTTGCCGTCATAGCTAGTGTCTACCCAGTTGTGCTCTGGTGAGTCTTCGGGCTTGCTCTATTGATAGCGGTTTCAGCGTGATGTTCTATCCAGTTCTGGGGGCTTTATGACGACGGTATTCGGACGTACGTGATCGATGTACAGGCGCATGCTGATGCCCTATTGTAATCAGCTTTTGAATTTCGAGGACAAGCTCTAGAGCCGCACCTTCCCCAGCTCGAGAGGCATCAACTCCTCCACTTGGGACGACATGCTGGATGGCTGTCGTGGAGTGACAGCTACGACTGCTAGGGTCACTATCGCTTATGCGGGTATTGCAATACCTTGGAGAAGCTCGCAACTCGTCCCTTATATAAGAAAAGTCGGACAACAGGTTATTTGTCGATGGCCGAGGTTCAGTGTCGCTGGCAGCGATGGTCCTGTCCTGGCTGGACAGCTTGTGAGGATTCCCAGGGCTGAGAAGCCACACAGGGCGCGAAGAAGTTATGCTGTTGTGATTGGCTGGGCTGGACGGCGTATCCGGCGGGGTCAACGAGTTTCCTTACTGGCCAATTGTCAACAATGACCTGTCATTAACGATTAAACGCCAAATGTAAATGTCTTCATCATGATAAGATGTATGTATTTGCAAGTACTCACGACGCCGCAACCTACTCGCTCCAATATAGAGAGGTAAATGATGATCAACATTTTAATTCAGCTACATACCTCCTTCAACCAGCAGCAATCTCCTCCGCCTCATCTTCCCACTCTCCGCGCTCCTCCATTTCCTCGTTTAACTCCATCTCACCATCCCCCTCAAGGCCCTCAGAATCCCACTCATCGACATCCATCTCGTCGTCGTCATCTTCGTCATCGCCCTCCTCAGGCTTCGCGCCCAAGCCCTTGGCTTTCTTCTTTTTCTCGACATTCTCCTTTTGGATCTTCTTCCTAGCCTCTTTCTGCTGCCTCTTCTGCTCCCATTTCTTATCGAGCGCCTTGACCTCTTCTTTGGACTTGCTGATATATTCGTGCCACATGATCTTGCCATTGCAGACGCCTTCCTCGACTTTGGTCATGCGTAATTTCATCCTCGGGCCGAGTTCTACAAGCTTGATTGCACGTTTCTCTACACCACCTCTGGAACTGTCTTTCTTTCCATCTGCTTCAGATCTATCCTTTCTTCGTTTGGAAAGAATTTTCTTCGCCCGAGTCTCGACTACCTCGACTTCTGCATCAGTGTCCACTTCACTTCCACTTGTTGCCCCATCTGTGACATATCCGTCGCCGCCATCACCACCGATCATGTAATCCGCAATATCTGACATCTTGCCGAGATTCGGTAACCCGCCCTTCTTGGTCTTGCCCGACTTTTGGGAGTGTAGCAGCTTTTCGGCAGCATTTAACCTGCGCAAAGGTTTCGATAGGCCCATTGCTTTCGTGGTGATTGCATAGTGTCGCAGATTGAGTGTATAGGTTCCATCGCCCTCTTTGGAAGGCTCGCGATTGAGAAGCATGACTCGGCGGATTGAAGAGAGTGGTGTCGTTTGAGGAGCGATTGGAGGGAAGAGGGACTGGAAGATTGTGGTGACGAGAGACTCGAGATGTTTTGGTACTTTGTTGGGGGAATCTGATTCGGAGGCGGGAGATGTGAAGTTGTTCATTACAAGCTGTAGACTTTGTTAGTAAATGTATAGACTTATTGAGACAGTTAGGGGAACATACCAGTGGCGCTGTCAAGTATTCTTTCCCGCCGCCTTTCGGATGCTTCAAAGCTTTCCTGATATCTTTACACAACGAGTACTTTTCGACATTGAAATGTAACGTCGGCCCTCTTGGAGTAATCGCAAGTCGCATGTTCGTGTTTCCAGATTCTGATCTCGAGAACAGCATGAGATGGCTCACACCCAGCGGGCCAGCCATTGTAAGATAATCCCTCAATCTATTTGCCCTTCTCTCCTTCAATCTCGAGGCTGTTCCTGGCTCCATCATCAAGCGGGTATCCTTCACCAACTGACTGACACTGGGTCCGACTTCTCCAGCTCCAATTCGAATGACCATACTCTTTGGCGCATTTGAAGGTTTCTTCGAGACAGCTCCTCCTCCACCAGCAGGGCCGTTGTTTGCGCCCACATGCGTACGCTTTTTTGTTCTTCTTCGTGCCATTGTTGTGTCTTGTATGTCGTGTGATGGGAGAAAAGAAGCTCAGATTTATTTTGGATGGGCAGAAAGTTTTGCGCC
Source organism: Cadophora luteo-olivacea (assembly GCA_026120085.1). NCBI lineage: Eukaryota > Fungi > Ascomycota > Leotiomycetes > Helotiales > Ploettnerulaceae > Cadophora > Cadophora luteo-olivacea. The sequence goes on from JALRMC010000007.1 coordinate 85,369, forward strand.
GCCAATCAGAGAAGCGAGTTCGATAAGCGATAAGATAATTTTTATCCTTGACCTCATCCAACCCAACTTTCTCCTCCTCGATACTAAACCATCCCGCACACGCACCACGATGTCTTCAGTAAAGAGACGTAAGGTCGACGAGAACTTGCCTTCGGGTTTGTTGAAGGAGAAAACGAAGCACAAGAAGGCAAAGACTGTGAAGGATGTCGCAACGGAACCTGCAGAAACGTCAGCCTCCTCTGGTCCAGAGCCAGCACCCAATGCCAGCTTAGTACCCACAGAAACTACAGCAGATGAGGAAGCTGGAGGAGACAAGGAAGCACCCAAGACATTTAAAGATCTCGTATGTAATGTATGTTGCGTGCATGATATTCTGCTTATGCGAATTAGGGAATCGTCGACGAACTATGCGACGCATGTACTGCCCTCGGATACAAAGCACCTACGCCTATTCAAGTCGAATCAATACCGCTCGCCCTCCAAAATCGAGATCTAATCGCTTTGGCAGAAACTGGAAGTGGAAAGACAGCTGCATTTGCCCTGCCAATTCTTCAGGCTCTTCTCGATAAGCCCCAACCATTATTCGGCCTCATTATCGCACCAACTCGTGAACTGGCGTATCAAATATCACAGTCCTTCGAAGCTTTGGGCTCCAAGATTGCGGTCAGATGTGCCGTCATTGTTGGAGGTATGGATATGGTACCGCAGGCAATCGCGCTCGGCAAGAAGCCCCATATCATTGTGGCAACGCCTGGAAGACTGCTGGACCATTTGGAGAACACCAAGGGATTTTCGCTGCGAGCACTGAAGCACTTGGTTATGGACGAAGCCGACAGACTGCTGGACTTGGACTTCGGACCAATCTTGGACAAAATTTTGAAAGTCATACCTCGAGAACGTCGAACCTACCTCTTCTCTGCAACAATGAGTTCGAAGATTGAAAGCTTGCAGAGAGCGAGTTTGCGAGATCCTCTACGAGTCAGTGTCAGCACGAAATACCAGACCGTTTCGACTCTGATCCAAAATTATCTGTTCATCCCGCTCATCCACAAGGACGTCTACCTAGTTTATCTCATGAATGAATTTGTCGGCCAATCCGCCATCATCTTCACTCGGACGGTGAACGAGACGCAGCGACTAGCTATCCTGCTACGCTCTCTAGGTTTCGGTGCCATCCCGCTCCACGGTCAGCTATCTCAAACCGCTCGTCTGGGAGCTCTTAACAAGTTCCGTGCCGGTACCAGAAAGATCCTTGTCGCGACCGATGTCGCTGCTCGTGGTCTTGATATTCCTTCCGTGGATATCGTTCTCAACTATGACCTTCCCCCAGACAGTAAGACATACATCCATCGCGTGGGTCGTACCGCAAGAGCTGGAAAGTCGGGGCATGCATTCAGTATTGTGACACAGTACGATGTGGAGATCTTCAAGCGCACAGAGGCTGCATTGAAGATGCAATTAGATGAGTACGAGCCTGTCAAGGAACAAGTCATGATATTCAAAGAAAGAGTCGAGGAGGCACAGCGAAATGCTCGGAACGAGATGAAGAACTTGCATGAAGATCGAGGTAACAGAGGCTCCGTTCTGAAGGGTCGGCGTCCCAAAACTGGTGGCCAGAAAAGGGGAAGAGACGACATGGACAGAGAAGAGGGTTAATTCCTCCCGGAGCAAAATCAAAACATTTCGGAATATATTCACAAGACACAAAGGAGCGAAAAAGCACCATATCTGCTACGTCATTATTATTTTTGTTGTTTTGATCTGAAGTATTATTTTGCATAGTACCAATTCATCTAGTCATATTCTCAAGTGGGATACTGATGAGGATCCGTTCCTCCTGGAATCCGAAGCAAAGGTACAGCAAAAGTCTGAAAGCAAGAGCGTGATAATTATAGCTTCTTTATGGTGTCAAGGCCTTCCCACTACCCCAGAAACAGTTTATTCAGACACGCTACTGTACCCCTCAATACAGGCTTTAGCACAGGGCAAGTTTCGGCAGCCACCCGAACTGATCGCCAAGATCTACCCGAAACCTCGAGCTTCGGTTCCAACTTCCTTCTTGCAAATCGCGATCATGTCGCAGATTGGACCGAAATAGCTGCATTTTCTTGGCTCTGGTCTCATAGCCGAACTTGCTTCAGATGATGGCGATCATTCTGCTTGGCGGAAGGTGTAGGAGCTGTCCCTTTTGTGACCTCATGTTGTTGTGTTTGAACATCGGCAATTTTTCCAACATATTTCTGCTCGTCGAAGAAGCACAAGACCTTTGAGAGATAACGGCAAGTGCCTCTGGTAAATGATTGAAGTAAATTAATACATTCAACATTTCTATAGCTCATGACCTAGTCGTTTATATTTTGTTTTGACTTCGACTTAGTCGGATCTCACGGCAACTCCACGACAAGCATATTCAAATCTTGGTCATGATTTTGAAAGGTCTTGGACACTTTTCCCAACCAGCGAAGTTTCACGTGGGTCCAGAAAAGGCTACAGTTACCTTCAGATCCACACAAGCTCTGCCAAGTCGTCTCGAGAAGCACATTTTCGGATGCGATGGAGCCCATGGTCGCGTGCTCTTTGCTCAAAAACTCTCTCCCAACACGCTCTTGGGTTCAGAGTACTATGAGCAACCTATCAATGGGCTGAGATAGTAGACAAGCTCATGTGGAGCTGCACTTGATACCATCGATACCGTTCTTCTGTATCTCGTTGTCCAAGAATAGGACAAGCAATCACGAACATCGGATCAGGCTCTTATATTGGTCGCTTTATGTTTTGGTGTGGCTATCCTACCTGTACGAGAGAGCGGATATGGACTAGGTCGTTTGATATGGAATCAAAGGATCGGAGCATCATTATGAAGTGTAGTTCTTATAAAGTTCCCGAACTGCGTATCCTAATGTCCTCACCAGCAACTCTGGAGCATATACTTTCTCATTCATCTATCCCCTACAGCTCTGGGTCAATCGCATCACCTCCTCATCACCAATCCTACTATCGACAACATGATCACTCTATCCTCAATAACTCTCCTCTTCGCTTTCCACCTTGTCACCTTCAGCAAAGCACAAACCACCGCCCCCTTCACAGACCCAGTGACAGGCATCCAATTCCAGCGCTTCTTCGGTGCCAAAACACAGTTCGCGTTCGGTATCGCCCTCCCCGAGAACCCAACGACAGATTTCATCGGCCAGATGACCTTCCCCTTAACAGCAGCCGGTGGATGGGGCGGCATTGCTCTCGCAGACGACATGGTTGGTCCCTTACTGCTCGCAGCATGGCCGAACGGCAACGCCGTTGAATCGTCGTTCCGTCTCGCGTCAACTGAAGATGCCTCGCCGCCTGTTGCGAACGGGAACTTCTCAGTGGTGCCTATACCAAGCGGGACGAGCGTCAATGCTTCGAGCATGTCATTTACATTTCTTTGCCAGAACTGTATTGATTCGAAGCTGGGCTTTGCGGCGGGGAATACGTTGGGGACATTTGGTATGGCGTGGGCGCTGGCGGGGAAGCCCGTTAGTAATCCCGTAGATGCGGCTACGGAGTTGTCTTTCCATGATAAAGGTTTGTGGTTTTTCGTCTCCTCGGTTGCTGCTTTATTCTTGTTCCAATGGCTGACTATGATGACCAACAGGATTCGATGAGTTCGACGCACAGTTGAATGCAGCGAGGAGTCCTCTTTTCGGCGAATGGGCTCAGTTAGCGGGAGCGAGCATCGTGTCAAATGGGTCGACTACGGCCGTCACACCTGTCACTGGAGGGTTTGCTGGAGGAGAGGGTGACGACGATGACGACGATGACGATGATGATGCTGGTGAAGCTGCTGGGACGGATTCGGATTCTGATGATGACGATTGAAATGTTTATTTACTTCTGTATACCTCGTTTTACTTCTGCGTCTTGGTCTTCTCTGTGTGTCATACTTTCTCGAGAGCTTGATTTCATATCATTCTACTTCTATTACGAAAGCCTATTCCTCTCTGATTACCTTTTCGTTTTCTGCAAGGAACAACGGCGAGAGTAGAGGTCAAAGAGAGTCGTATCCTATTCATAGACATTTGTCGGACTTGATCACATCTCATAATCTTAAGCCACCAGCATCCCTTCGGGCACAACAGACGGAAAGTACCGCATACTTTGTACGAAGAAAACAACATCCTAAATGTTTGCACTTCGTCGGTGTGACTTTTCGACATCAAGGAAGGGACTTCAAGTATAAAGGCAGCATCCCCATCTCACGTTTCTCACCATCACCATCACCATCATCTCCCAAGTCAATACTCGACTGCACAGAAAAGTAACACACATTGCCCATTATGCAACTCTTCAAGATCATCCTCGTCGCCACGGCCGTCAGCGCAGCAAACCTCAAAGACCGCACTGGCTCAGGCGGTTGCAACAGAGACAATCGCCTTCGTGCTGTTCAAGGGACCGCTAAAGGACCTGCTCAGGTGGCAATTGCAAAAACTGATTGTAGCTCCTTCCTGGAAGTGACTACAACTGTTCCATCGAGGTTAGTCTGACATTATACTTGTTTCTGTATCCTCTTCAAGCACAGTTTACTTTCCAACTGTCATCTGCGATTTGCTAACTTGCAGTTTCATTAGCACCGCAACCATCACTGAAACTGCCACTGTCACCCTCCCAGCTGTCCTTCCCAAACGCGATAATCCTGCAAAGACCGTCCCTGCTTATGCATCTGCCTGTTCTGGAGAAGCTCGCTATTCTAGTGCTTGTTCCTGCTGGGGAATCACCGCTGGCACCAAGACCATTTCCAGCGGAGTATGTGAACATTTTGCCATTAAGCTCTCATTGCAGTACTAATTTGTGACCTAAAATTAGGTGTCCACAGTCACTGTCAGCACAACCGTCACAATCCCAGCTGAGCCATCTTGTACCGAAGCTCCTAAGACCGATACCTGTGGAGATCAGTGTGTTGATCTGACATCCGATCCTGAGAACTGCGGTGCTTGTGGAAATACGGTAAGCTCATCCTCTTCCTCACATCTGCAAGAACCGAACTCTGCACTTCATATCACTTCGTTGCCTGAACATGAATCTGACTTACAACAGTGTTCAACTGGAATCTGCACCAATGGCGTCTGCGCCACCACAGGCTGCACCAACCTTGGGACCTGCGAAAGCTTCAGAGAGTGCGGCGCTGGCGGCTCCTGCGTCTGCGCCTCGACATCAGACAACACCGGCTTCTGCGTCAATGGAGATACTCCTTGTTCTGGGCTCCCTGATTGCAACACCAGTGCTGACTGTGCACTTGGAAGCGTGTGTGCGGTTGGCTCTTGCTGCGCTAGGAATGTCTGTATCGCGGGTGATTCTTGCGGTGGGTCTAACTTGCCGAAGTTCTTGTTCGCGAGGGATGCGTTGAACGCTACGATTGCGAACAAGGGAGAATTTTGAGTGATTCAAGTCAAGAAACTCAGTATTAGGTGGGCTTGGGTGATGTAATGCGGTAAAGTGGCAGTGGGAGTGAGAGCGTTGGGTAATCGTCTGGGTGTTGAAGTATACTTACATGTCATTCCTTTGGACCAGTAATAGAATCGAATTAACCAGATATTACGATTATTTATAGATCGGACATTCAATCTCGAGATTTCTGTGCCTAGTCACCTACTCCTAAGAACAACTTGCATTAGTTGTTACGACTCATGAAAGGAGCGTGGCTCATTAGTTTTCACATCCTAGTCGTCACGAAATAGGGGTACCAACATCCTAAGCGAGCCTGTGTCGCCACCGGAACTCCGTCTGACAGCTCAAGCCTCCCCTCTCCCTCGGCAAAGCGAACAGTCAGCAAGTTAATGTTTGATAGCCCATTAGCCGTCCACATCCGTCAGTGGCCTAGGCGCGTATCCTGACATTTGACACCGGAAGGTAGAGAATCATTTTGTTTTCGGCCAGACAATGATCGGCGATATGGGGTGTATCGCCGATTTTCGTCGTTCCGAAGAGATCAAGGACATTTGCGCCGAAGAAATAATTGGAATAGAGGTGTACTGGAATTTGCTTTTTCGTGAGACAATGGGCGAGGCGTGTCCAGTTTAGAGCTAAATCGATCCTTGGATCATGTTGTAGTTACTGAAGCGAAAGGTGACTGACTATCTTGGTACAGCCTAGGAAGGTCCCCGTCGAAACTATTGTTTGTGTCTCCCGTTCCATATGAAGCTATACCTGCAGGCCAATTTTGAAGACAGTGGAAAAGCCTCTCTGCTAAGCTGTCGAGTTAGTGGGAGGAAATTGAGACGCTTGATGGGGCCCATTGCATATATTGTCTGGATTCCAGCTTCAGCCCTTGCTAGCCGAATGCCTCCAGCTTGCAACGTCTCCAGGGTACGTATGACCGGATATGGAAGCAAAAACACCAGAAATATCTTGAAGTCTGGGGCAATGACCTAATCCGCTTGATAAAATTGTTCAAAAATCCAGGATCGAGCCTCAGCTGCAAATCTGATTTATCATCACATACCTCGGCAATGAATACACAAGTCTCTGCAATATTCATTGTCGAAGACATAAGCTGCGGCGATCTCAAGGAAATCAAACAAACCTCTTTGCTAAGATAAAGCAAGATCGCGGGCTCTTGTTTGGCTCCTTGTCAGTCATAGTAGGCTATGGAAGTTATTTGGAAGCTGCCAAGGACCCGATGAATTGCTTGGTAGGTCATGATCCTGTCAGATGTCTTGAATCAAGGTACCGAGAAGACTGCCGAAGTTGAATGCTAGATTGTTTTATTTCCATGTATAAATATACAAGGACATCTATCCAATTCCGCACTCAAATCACCATCACTTCACCAGCAAACAGGTTACTGCCAAACAACAGATTCGCTTGTCAAATTTGAAGTAAAAACTCCTCGAAGTATCTCAAAATGTCAACAACTACTCCGAAAGAGGTCGATATAATCATAGCAGGAGGTAAGTCTCTCCTTCCCCTGATTCTAAGTATCCTCTCTCTCTCTCTCTCTCCAGCTCAACTGACACTATTTCTCTTAGGTGGTGCTGCCGGTTGTCTCCTCGCCCACCGACTCTCAACCGCGCACCCAACCCTCTCCATCCTCCTCATAGAGGGCGGAGCCAACAACAGAAACCACCCTCAAATTGTTAATCCCGGTCTCTTCATCACCAATCTCGTCCCTGGATCCACCACAGCACGATTCTACACTTCGGTAGCTGCTAAGGAGGTGAATGGAAGGGAAGTGGCTGTTGCTGCTGGAGGATGTCTGGGGGGTGGAAGTGCTGTGAACTTGATGTGTTATGTTAGGGCAAGTGAGAGTGATTATGATGGGTTTGGGATGGAGGGTTGGGGAAGCCAGGAGTTGATGCCTCTGTTGAAGAAGGTAAGTGTTTCAGCCCGTGCTCTAATGGTTGTGTGAGAGTGCTTGTAAACTGAGGGATGAGGACTGATCTTGACCATGCAGCATGAAACGATTCATCTTCCCAAGAATGAAGCTAATGCCAGAACTCACGCCTGGGAAGGAGAATTCAAGATTTCTCAGGGTGGAACATACCACCAGGAAGAACTGATGGAGGACTTCCTTGGTGCGTCGAGCGCTGCTGGGTGGGACCGAGCTGCTGATCCTATGGATCTGAAGACAGGAAATGCTTTCGGAGTTAGTAGACCTGAACTCTTTTGTTTTTACCTTGCTGAAATACTTTGATAATAGCCATTAGCAGCATGGATCGACCCAAAAACAGGTCTTCGACAAGACGCAGCTCACGTGCTCATCCATCCAATGATGGACAGCGCAGCCACTTCATTGCAACTCCTGACCAACCATGACGTGGTCCGAGTCCTTTTTGATTCCTCCAAGAAAGCAACAGGAGTCGAAGTCCTCCCCCGTCAAAACCTATCCACACCCCTCAACATTGCAGCACGAAGACTTGTCGTCCTCTCAGCAGGTGCATTCGGCTCGTCACTCATCCTCGAACGCTCAGGTGTAGGAAGTCAAGAAGTTCTGAACAAGATCGGAGTCGAGCCAGTTTACGTCAACCAGAATGTCGGCAACAATTATCAAGACCACCCCCTGATAGCATGGCCCTACATCTCCTCCGCTGGTCCCGAGACTTCACTTGACTGCCTCCTGAACGGCTCGCTTTCCGTACCGGACGCACTCGCCAAGGAAGACAACATCTTGAGCTCCAACCACATCGAAGGCATCGGAAAGATCCGACCCAGCGCCACAGATCTCGCAAACTTCAGTCCCAAGTTGCGAGATCTTTGGGCTAGAGATTTCGCTGACAAGGCGGACAAACCTGCTGCTCTAGCATTACTGGCTTCGATCCATTTTGGTGATCATAAAGATACGCCAGGACAGTATTTCTCGATGGGGACGGCACTCGCGTATCCATATTCGAGGGGTTACGTTCATGCTTCTAGTAAGGAGGTGAAGGATGCGCCGGTGTTTGATGTGGGGTTCTTCAAGGAGGAGGTGGATATCGAAATGTTTGTTTGGATTTATAAGAAGCAGCGGGAGGTTGCGAGGAGGATGGAGAGGTATCGTGGACCGTTGAACAGCTGCCATCCCGTGTTTGGGGAGGGGAGTGAGGCGAGTTTTGAGGTTGCGGATAAGGATGCTGGGAAAGTGGGGAGGGCTGAGATTAGGGACGTGAGGTACGGGAAGGAGGATGATGAGGCCATTGTGGAGTGTTTGAGGGAGAGGGTGGAGACGATGTGGCATTCGCTTGGCACGTGTGCTATGAAGCCTTTGAATGAGGGGGGTGTAGTGGATGGGAAGTTGAATGTCTATGGTGTAGAAGGTCTGAAAGTCGCTGGTATGTTTGATCTTGTGGTGAAGAGACTTGAAACTAACATTGTCAGATTTGTCTATCGTGCCAAAAATGGTGGGAGCTAACACATACTCTACGGCATTGCTGGTCGGGGAGAAGGCTGCTGAAATCATCCTCAAGGAGTTGAAGCTTTGATCTGCCCTTCCATAAACTAGACTTAGGCGACGGCGGGCTGTTATACACGATGAAAAACGTAGTGGGAGTTTGTTTTTGTTAAACAGTCTATTCTACTGCCTAGATGAGTAAGGAAAGCGTGGAAGCGTATGCAGCAACCTCGGTGTAGCATACAAATGCTCTTCTTCTTCTTCTTCGATAATAGCAACCTCCATGGCAACTCCAGATTTCCCAGCATGCATTATTTTTGCACTTTTCTAGTGCTCATACCACCCATCAATATTGTGTATCGCATCAGACTAGATTCCGCCATATTGTCAGGTGAACGCCAAGCAATGCAATGCTCCATCAAATGCCTCTGCAACCCACCACCATACAAACACCCATCCTGAAAATCCCACCATGAAATTAGCACCCGGGAAAAAAATGTGCCGAAAAAGTGCGCACCCGTGAAGACTCCATCACAAGGAAACCAGTCGAACTGGCCATACCAGACTCAATGACGTCTCTTCAAGTGAGGAGGAAGCGTATGATCGTCGGGTCAAATGAAGCCTTCTCCGTCTTCCTCTTGTGGCTTTGGAACAAGAGACTCATGTGGGTTGATTCCAGCTACAATGAACCTGGTATTAGCCATCCGCGTGAAGTTTGTAACCCACATGCCTGGTTCATCCTTGACCTCGTGAAGGTTCAAAACATCCCAGATTGTAGTTGGTCCATGTTGCACTGCCCAGGTAGCAGGGCCAACTCTTCTTCCAAAGATCGGGCTCTCTCTAGTGCTGAATTCTGTCATGTCATGCTTCAGTAAAAGCATTGTCAGACGGACCACTTGCCACTTAATCAATTCAATAGTGGGATAGATTGTGGGGCATTGGGGATTGTTCTTCTGGAACACGGAGGCCACTATGAAGATTTCCCAAAGCCATTGGTGTAGATTGGTCTGTTGGCTGTTATGAAGAATGGTAATCAGGTAGATCATGTTTAATTGGATCGGATTGTCCCAGTGCATCTCTTTGAAAAAGTTAACCGCAGTGTCGATCAACGTCGTAGGCGGAGATCTCCCTGTAACCTTGAGCCTGATGCCTGTGACCTGTGACACATACAATAGTCAGCACGCAATCTCTGTATTTATTTATATATGGATTAACCGACATCTTGATAGAAGTTCTCGTACAAGACTTTGATGACGTGGGCTGTGAGATAATTGGTATAATGCTCTCCTGTAGGGTACTTGAAAACCTCAAACGGAAATCTCAGCGATGGGGTAAGTGGAGATGGGATCGAAGGTGCTACTTGCGGCCCGGCGATCACCGATGGCGGTCCCGACAGACGATCAGGGGTGGCCAGTATTGTGAGACCAAATGTGCCAAATTGCGAAGACGAGGTGAAGAGTTGATTGTTTGGTCTGTTGAGACTCTGCGGTGGTGGTGGATGATTTGCCTGGAGCTGAAACATTCCCATGCCGGGCTTGTCTAAACCTGGCTTCCGTGGTGCTGCAATTTGTTGGTTGGCCATTCGAGGCTGCGGTCGGAGAATGCCAGTGGTATGGGCTATACTTTGAGATTGAGCACCAAAGATGTTGCCTGCTTGAACATCTACCGGATCACTTCTGAGAATCAAGTGCTCTGGGACTTTGCTCAAGATGCGTGTCTGGCTAGATTGCAGTGTCTGTTGTTGGCCTCCTTGAACTTCCTTCGCTCCAGGCGCAACCCGTGGTCGCTTGTTGACTCGTCCATGCTGCTCACTTGTGTCGACAACTTCTGCTGGTGGAGAATTGTCATTTTTGTTACTCTTGTCTTTTCTGGCAACGCGTTGACGACGACCAGCCGAGAATCCGGTCGGGCTTACTTGTGGAATCGGTGGTGGGCCTGACACGTTTCGAGCCTTTACAATGCGAAGTCCTTGTTCGGTGTGTCCATGTTGTGTAGCTGGATTCGGCTTCGTAGAGGTAGTGCGGACAAAGCGTGGAGGTTCTTGCAAATGGAACGGTCCTGTCTGCAGTGGAGCAGAATGGAGTTGTTGCTGAAACTGTAGCATGCCAAACTGTCCATCACCGCCAAACACATCTTCCAGCTCGGTGTTGATCGGCGGACGGGGTTGCGAGTAGTTCGAAACGAACTGTGGCGCGAAATCTCGTGGTGCATTATCAAGTTTGTCTGCTCGAGCGACAAATCCCTAAAAAGATATGCGAGTCAGTGATTGATTCTGCCAAGGACGTAAGCTATTCGCGATGCTTTATTGATGATGGTCGAATTCGGAACAACAACAGCCGCGAAAGATTCCAGGCCAAATGTATGCGAAGAAGGATCTCAGAGGCTTACCATGCGTGTACCATGTCTATGTGGAGCGCTACCTTCTTCAGTGAGCCCAGACTCCACCATCTCCTTGAAGAACAGCTGGAAATCCTGCTCGCCCTCGCCATTGCCAACCCCGTCCTGGTCGACGTCAAGGTGTCTTGAAGCAATTGGCATTCCAGGAGCTTGGGCATAGCTGAGGATTGGGTCGGAGAAGGTGCCGTTAGCCTGTCTACCATCAAGAACATCTTCAAAGGCTTGTTGATCCAGATCTATTGAACCGAATGTATCCATATTGGTGGCGAGATTGTCCGTTCCAATGTCTTGTTCTTGGCTATTGTTGATGTTTGGACCTTCTTGTTCGCTCCATGGTTCGTCGCTGTCTGTGAACACAAACTCGTCGTTGAACATGCCTAGTGCTACAGAGCTACCCGAGCCTGGAAAGCAGTTAGACCTGTTCCATACAGGATGGCATTCCGATCTGTCTTACCTGCCAACTGAGAAGCATCGTTCGACATTGCCTCATCCTGGAATGGGTTGGCCATTGTCGTGACTGAAGCTGAGTTCGAGATCCAGAAGAAGGAGAGGGTAGGAAAGAAAGAGGACGACCAGACCAATGATCAAAGATGTTCAGACAGTCCTCAGTGATAGCAGCAGCAGAGACTACACGCTGACGCGCTTTGTCTAGCTGAAAAGTGTTGGTGATGGTGATAGAAGAATGGAATCAACTCGAGCATGCTTTTGACTCGCCTCGCCTCGGCGAGCGGCCGCATTTTGTCCCTTCCCAAGATCAATACACCCTTTGAGCTATCACCTGACACGCTTTGGTAAGCGTTATCTCCTTTGAGCCCATCTGAATTCGTTCAATGCTCTCAAATTTTGCTTTTCGTCCATGTTTGATGCCGGGAGCTTGTCTCTGAGCTTCTGTCATCAGGAGGGAGGATCTGACTTCCGCCAACGAGGCTCTAACTGGCAAGAAAACTCGAGAACTGGACCTTGAGCACAAAGCCAGCTTCTATAGTTGAATCTAGGACCTCGGCCTGCTTCGACAGGTACTGCTTCAAGTTGCCAGCCTTGTCTGGCTCCCAGATCAAGCAAGCTGCTTTGGCAAGGGAATGAAAGACAGTCCATGCTATCATGCGCCGCTCTTTCGGGTCAACTGTCGTTCATAGTGATTCACTTTCCATTCTATCAAGCTGTCAATGACTTCTCCGCTTCTTTCTTTGCATCCTATTTGCGAGCAATTTGTGTCAGTCTGAACAGGGACCTTGAAACAAAATCCACCAGTAGTCGTTCTGTTATGTCGTTGCGGCACGGTCGTACAGACTTTGCCGGTATTTCTCTTTGCAGCCAAGCTCAATAATTGAAAGAATTCCTGCTTCCAGATACAGTAGTACAACCAGGACATGGCCAGTCAGAAACGACAAGATCCAGAGAGGAGACGGGTGTAAACACCATTTTCAATTTGTCCGTGCTATACATAGCTCGGATGAAAGTAGGCAAAGGTAGGCGACTCGTCCAAAGCTGGAGGAGATATGGAAGAACTTTCATCCGGAAGGTGACCTCCACTTCTGGCATCATGTATAGTCTTGATATGATGACATTCTAGGCAATATTGTGTTGTTACATCGGGTCAAGCCAAGTGCTGTATTTCTTGATAGGTTGTCTAGCTCGGGAACCGTTAAGCATCGATTACCTGACGTATTTGTGTTCTGCTTTCATAGTCAGCTGTGCATCAAAAGACTTAACATCGGGAACATCAGAAGGAAGTCACCATGGCGTTGGAACGCAGCAGAGATTGCGCAACAATTTACTTCATATTCCGTGTTTGTCGAAGAGATCCACAATAGCTTAGTGGTAGTCAAGCCAACAGCGGCTGGTGACATCACTCCCAAGCAGCTCGCAGCATGCAGAACTCTGCGCCTCTGGACATGATCCCCATCGAGTATCTGGAAGAAAGGTATCAGACATGGCTGTTCGAAGGAACATCATCTCCAGAATCTTCTTCTTCAGGGTGCTTGACCAAGGCGGCAAGTAAAGAGACTGGGCAGGTCAAATACATTTTGGGTCTCACTACCCAAGAGGACGTAATAAAGTAACTTCTGCCTTGTAGTCTCTCATGCTGTTGGATGCAGAAAGAGCAAACCCACAGGTAGAAGGGGAAGAAATGTCGTCTCACGTGATAAACAGCAGATTCATCGTTCTTCGAAAGCATAAGTTTTCTCTTCTTTAGTCTCTCCCTTTGCGAAAGATTGGCGTCAGAAGCTATTGGCTCGTCTTCGCATTGTCGATGTTGTTCATACTGCTGACAACAGGCGTGATTGAATAGCCTGTCCCTTTGCTGAGGATGTTGCACAGTTACTCAGGAAGCAAGACGACGACCATTGGTCTGACCAAGGCCAAGTGAGAATGGACTTTGCATTGATCATAGCCCCCGGCGGACGTGCCTTACTCCCTGAGGACGGGTACCGCTCGCATGAATCTGAAGCTATCTGTCGAGTCGACCACTGTCCATATACAGTGAGGCTATCGCGCCTGGATACGCCATGTTCAGGAAGTGCATTTTGGTTTCTTGGAGGTTGAGATTGAACTGTTTTCCTGCTATCGAATGGCGTAGAAGCAATGGCTTCATGGGTTGAATGAGGGCGTTGTGTTCGTGTCTTTCAAATGAGAAGAGTCTGCTTGAGAAACTTCTTCATATGGTGCTTATGAGCCAGACTTTGAGCTCCTCCAGAGATCAAACATGAGTTCAATAGCTGTTGGTGTTGCTGTCTTGATGCTCCAAGATAAAGTATGAGAAGCAAGTTGGAAGAGCGATGAACGAAAGAAGGCCGTCGATGTCCTAGCGCCAAAGGTACTACAGTAATTCGATTGTCACCACGACAACACTTAAGCAAAGGCTCGCCGCGAGCAGGAACACCTGAATTAAATTTATTTCACTTCTTTGAAGGTCTTCGAAAAATTCCATGACCTGTGCTTGTGAAACTCGAATGGCGCTGTTCCCAAAATGGTAAGTGGCCGGGGGTTTTGTCTCGGCCGTCCAGGCTTTCAGCCCCAGAGCTTCCTACTCTTCTTCTTTCATCATCACAACATCACCACAACCACCACCACAATTACTGGATGTGCACAACTCCAGACCTGTGGTATCATCTTTCTTGGGAGCATCTTATTTTGATGAGCAGCAAGGTAAAGCATGTGAGCCAAGTAACCATCCAAATGCTCTTTGTTTTCGTACAGAAATGTACCCCTCCATCCCCCATCTCTTACATTCAATTTCCCAGCATGCCCTCAACAGACGACTGCATCATTTGAACCCCACGGGTCTTCCTAATGATTGTACTTTTAGGTCAAGTTCCTCTTCAGCTTCGTTGCCTCGGCTTCAGGCCTTGTCCTTCCACTCGATGCTATCCCAACAACTGGGACCTGGCCTTTTCGATCGTCACGATACCCGACCACCACATTACGAAACAGCTTACCTATGATCTACGATACTCAGAATGCCGTCGTCGAGCTTCTGAGGACCAGTTGTGTTTAGCTGAGTCTATCGAATGAAGCAGACAGCCTCATTGCCCCCGTGCTGCGAGGGAAGGAGCTCCCAATCTCGACACGACGAACCAAGAATCTCGAAATCCCCAAATAAGGTGTGCTTAGAAGAAGACGACAATCTCCAATACGAGCATTGTTATCGAGACAACTTGCGAGCAACGACCTCTGCGGATACGAACTGTGGTGTGATGAAGCGAGGTTTGTCTACCAGTTCAGAGACGACATGCGAGAGCTGCGGCAGGGTCCTCTATACACAAAAAGACCTCAAGGTCTTCTCAAAAGGCCAAGCAAGGAAATTCACGACAATTCCATCCACTGGCGTCCGCCGCGGAGGACATGATCGACAAGGGCACCTACTCCTACCATAATGCTTCCGGAAAGACAAATATCAGTCAAATACACAGTATGCCCTCAGAAAAAACAATACAAGCTCGATCCTTGGTTATGACATCCTCTCTCGAGGCTGATCGCGGGAAATAAATCAGATAAGCGCAGGCTAAGCCAAGGAGCAACAGAATTCGCAGAGCCTGATGGGCTTTCTTCTGCTACGGCTTGAGTAAACATGTCTCAACGAGAAAAGCTTAGGGTCTATAGTTGAGAGGTTTTCCTCCCCGGAAGAACCCGGGAAGACAAACAGGGCACAAGTAGAAGCAACCAATACTTTCCGTCAGACAAGCCTGTAAGGCAAGTGCCTTGTCCGGCATGATGCGGTGCACACAATGTTTTTGCGGCAGGCAATTCCTCGTTTGAAAGCCGCGACCGAGTCAAAATCCTTACTCACATTGCACAACTCGAGATGAGATTCTAGCGAGTTCAACGCGCCTGGGTTAGCCTTCGCCCGCTCCTTTCATTGGGAGCTAGGATACTTCCTTTGGGGTTTTCCCTCTCTCTCTATATCTGTAAATGCCCATTTTGGGTATGATTTTGCTCGTATCCTATCTCCTTGCTCATTACTTTCCTGATTCTCTTGAGTACTGCATACTGTACTCGGCTTGCCATGTATGACATGCAAAGCTCTTCATACGGCGTACACGAAGGCATCGACGTACTCTTTCTTGTGCAAAGATTGAAGAAGCCGTTGCCTCGTTAAATACGTACTGGATGTCCTCAAGCAGTCTCCATTGGCCCGAAGAAGCAAACATGGATTCACAGGCACCACTGGTTCGTGTGCTATGTAGAGAGGCAGTGGAATACACATCTCAGAATGGACTCGAGCCTTTAGTACTCTGCTTCGTCGGCCTTGACAAGTCTGGAGCCCCAAGCCGGGTGCGTCATATTGTCGAAGACTCCCATGGCAAGCCAGTGCATGATGCGGCTGCTCACTACGATCCATGGAGGACGAAGGTACGTAAATGGTGGGTGTATCTCAAAGTCACAATCACAAGCGAATTGTTTGAGTCTGGGTGCTACATGCAGCTGTCACATAAGGCCCAGTTGGTCTCCTACCCCTGGTATCTGTTGTCGTCCCTGCTACATCACCAATGTGTACGATATCTGCATCAATGCATTCCTAGATGGAGGACGATGGTACATCATATCAGTATGTGATGTGCGGAAGATAGAAGACCTTGAAAAAGTTGCGACTCTGGTGAGTAACTTTCTGCATTCAAATTCACTATGTTGCGAGGAGCAGAATTTTGGTCGCCTACCAAACCGGCTCCGGGTCAAACATCGCACTTCTTAAATCTCGACCATTACATGTCTTCCCGCACAGATCTAACAGATACCTCCATACATCTTGTCGCCGCAATACAACCCCTCTCACTTATATACAACACTCACACGCGTGACACCAGGAAGTCAATCGCTCAACCTATCATCAAAATGAACCGAACCAACTCTCAATTCGGGTTTGCCATGGGATTGGACCTCTCAGAAGATGTCTTAAGAGTAATTGCATACCATGAAGGCTACGGCCAGAGGGTAAGCTCCGCCCCATCTCGTCTCGCTACCCCTTTTCTCCTACTTTCTCCCATGCAAACACTGACTCCCCTGCCCTCCTCTTTCAGATCCACAACCTCTACGCCAGCACCACACACGACTCGCACCTCCTCAAAACCCTCCTCAACAAGCTCGCAACCGAGCTCCAATACACTCTCAGCAACCCGAAACCCAATCCCGGTTTCGAACTCTCCCCTCTCCAACGCGCCGTCACGCAACTCCTGCTCGTGCAAGTCGGAGATGTCAAACTCCACAACACGGTACAGCATGTCGAGGATCTGAATAGGAATTTGAGGGTCATTCTGGCGCATCCGATGAGTAGTGGGGATAGGAAGGTGGTGGTGTTTATTCAGGGGCAGGCATATAGTGAGAAGGCGAGGTTGAATCATTTGGTTAGGGAGAGGAAGATGAGTATTTTGAGGGGGCTGGAGAAGGGGAGGGGGTCTGGGGAGGGTGGTGTGGGTGGTCAGGGTAGCGGGAAAGAGAGTGAGAAGGGGGAGGGGTTCTGGAAGGGGTTAGGTAGACGCATCAAGAAGTCGTTCAGCGGTGGTAGTGGAGAGAGCAGGTAGGACTCTGGTGTCCTGAGAAAGCTTGTGGACAATTGAGTTTGTATATATGGCGTTACGAAAGATACCCAGGATACAGCAAAAGAAGTGCATTTTGAGCCATAATGCAAAGTCGTCGAACTGGTTGGGAACATGATCAGACACAGCATTGTTGGCGTTTTGCATCCCGCATGCCCGGAGCCGGAATTTCATCTCTCAAGCTATATTGTTAGGTGACCAGTGTTTTAAAGCCACAAGAAGTCCCAGACACATTCGACCCCATGTGGATAATTATCAAGTGGTACAGTAGTGGAAGCTCTGCATTTATTTCATAACATCGTCAAACCTTAGCCGTGGACCAGCCCGTCCTGTTTTCTTTATTCCAGCTCCAAACGTCAGGTCAAATTGAGCTCTCACAGCCCTGACAAATCAACAGAGTGTTCCTTCCAGACCTCCCGTCCCGCAGTATCCTCCTTCGCTTTCTTTACTTGCGCACCCCTCCTCTTCTTGACAATCAACCCCTCACCACTCTTAACCCCCAACTTCCCCCTGCTCACAAACTCCCTATCCAACCACTCCACATACTCCTCACCTCTCGCACCCCAAAACCCATCTCCCTCCCTCATATTCGGCAGTCTACTCCTCTCACTCCTGACCACAGTATCCAGTCCCACCTCATCCATCATCTCACACGGCCCCCTCTCCGCCCCAAAGAAATCCCTAAACAGCACATCCACCTCCTCCGGATCCGCCACCCCCTCACTCAGAACCCTCAACGTCTCCTTCTTCATCGCGCCCCAAATCCGCGGGAATATCATCCCCTTACTCAGACTCCCATTGCCAACACTATCCGGCACAACAATCGGCCTCAGTCCAATATCCTGCATCTCCTCGACAAGGAATGGGATGATGCTCGGTGATGTATACCCGCAACTCATCATCTCCACGCATTTATTCCGTGGTGGGATGTAATACAGCGTATTCAGCACCCGCTCTTTATGAAACACCTCACTGATCAACTCGGCACTTCTGAATCCCGCGCTGTTCGTAGCGATCAGGACGTCTTTCGCGACTAGACGGTCCACGCGGCCGAGGAGACTGATTTTCAGGTCTAGGTCTTCGGGCACGCACTCGATTACCATCCAGGCGTCCTGCACGGCGTCTTCGAGTTTGGAGGAGAAGGAGACGTGGCCCGGGTGTGTGCCTTGTGAGAAGCAGTGGTTGGCGAGGGAGTCGGCGATGTAGGTGCGGGAGGACTTTAAGGCTGAGGGTGATGTGTCGTAGATTGTTACGGGGCGGGATGTTGATGCCCAGAGGACTGCGAGACGACGTCCTAGGACCCCGGCGCCGAGGATACAGATGGGCTTTTCTTTGATGGAGGGGGGTGGTGCCCATGCTGGTACGGATGCTCGGGCTGGATTCTGGGCTTGAGATGGATTTACTTGTGTTTGCTGAGCGGGGGTGGGGTGTGGTGTTGTTGTGAAAGGTCGATTTTGCTGCTCGCTGCCGAGTGTTGACTTTGAGCTTGTGTTTGATGAGTAGACCCGGATTTGCTGGCCGTACTGAGGCTGTTGGCGAAAGAATGAGCTGGGGATTGTGTTGTTGGTGACAGAGGCTGCGGGTCGGGAGAGACGGTTAGGTCTTGTTCTTCTCATAGGGACACTTGGTTTTGGGACGGATGGCGGGGTAGAGGTAGAGGGTGAGAGGGCTTTGAAAGAAGCAGAGAATATGAGAGGTGGAAGGGCTGTCTGAGGAGCGGAAAGGTGGTGTTCTACCCCGGTAAGAGCGCCTGGCAACCAAGGAGGCCAGACTTGAGAGACGGTCCTGAGTCTTGATGCTGACATTTCGTTGTGGTATTTGTATGTACTTCTCGACTTGAATTGCTGGGAGGCGAGGATCCACTATCAAGCTCGGTGTCTTGATTTCGATGGTATTGATTATTGTATTATGTTCTTGGTGAATGTGTTGTATCTATCTCCGGGACATAAATTGATGGATTGATCGATCGATGACAGAAGACCTGCTTGTTGGACGAACGAATATGAAGGGAAATCACCAGTACTTATCTCCCTCCAAAAGTCAGCCCATGAAACACGCAACTGAGGTGCTCAACATGCAGGTCCCGACCCGCCATCCCTTCCTCAGAACCGAGTGCCAATGGCATTCCCAAGATAGACGGATCCATCCAGACAATGGCCCCAGAATCACCTCATACTCTTCTCTCTTCAGCCAAGTCGAACATCACGTCGAATGTCGTTGCTAAAGTGGGGTTCTCCAAACATCACCCCACTTGCACGTTACCACTCGCTCTTGGTAATGTTCAGGATCTCGCTTGCATGTCCAATAGGCTCGTTCCCGCCTTGTCCTCATCCTCGAAACAAAAACATTTGGAACTAGAAATAGTTGCGTCGAATGCCAATGGAATCCACTTCCTGGTCTCGTCTCAGCCGTGCTTGGAGATGCAACTCAGTCGGGTGCCTTTGTGCCTTATCAGAGATCTTGAATCCCTTGGTGTTCTTGGGAGTTACGAACAAGACTCTTGGCTTCCCGCCCAAGAGCGAACTTCAGCCAGGATGTGATCCGTGAGGAGAGCGTTCGGACCAGTATGGTATCTGTACGGGTATTCTCCGACGGGCAAGTGGATGCGGGCATGGGAGATCGACATGGCTGGATCTGGTTTGGAACGTTCTGAGTTCAGATCTTTTCGAAGATGTGCTATCAGGAAGTTGATGTGATATTGGATGGGTATTGGGCTTAGGAAGAGCCAAGTTTTCCTAGGCTGTTCAAATGAACAAGTTGACGTTAAATCAATCGCTCTTTTTACTGACAAGATCAACATTTAACTTGACTCAACTTTCATGATCAGCCAGCTTCCACCCCAGTAGATAAACAGTTCCACGACAAAAGTAGAAAGAAGTTCAGATCTTCAGAGTTCATCTTCACATGTCAGAAACCTCAACTCGAACTCACTCAAGATCAGCAAGATTCTGCAAAAGCCCATACTTTTATTTTTAGCAGCACGATAGAGCGGCGCGCGCACGTCCTAGTTTGAGATGAGGCTGAAATGGCTGGGCGTCGCCGCATCGCTTCAGGGATATTGACTTTGAGTTTGCATGTACTGACTGTTCCTAGATGGTTCTATTTATATTCTTTTGGGAGTTGGGATGAGATGAGATGGGTGATCTACTGTCAGACATAGCATATGCAAGTTTTGATCTAGTGTTTGAGGACAGGCTGATTGGAGTAATTGGAAAATCAGATTGAGGACGAGTGAAATGCTGCAAAGATTGAAGGGCTTTACTCAAGTACTGTATCAAGAATCGAAGTTATCGTTGATCCCGGGAGGTAGAGATGCATTGGAAGACCAAAAATCTGACATTGAAAGCTTAAAAATAAGCCAGAGGCCTCCGAGTTGCACAGTATTAACCAACAATAAGTCCCAGGATATCATACAAGAAGGTAATTTTGGATCTACCATCTCCTCATAAACCACCATCCAATACGTCTTTCCAAATTCAGAAGAAATCAAGCCCACGATGTAGACCTTAACAATGAAGCCAACAGAAACCCTCAAGGAAACAACAACCAAATACAACTCCCCGGCCCTAATTCCACAGTAGCAATATCCAAATCCGGCCCCGGTCCATAAATCGTCTCATAGAAAGGCACCGGATCAAGCACATCACCATAAAACTCCATACACTGATACGGCCTGTCCCTCTCCGCCACACCCTGCAATCCATTAACGCAAAACAACTGATCGATATCCGGTCTGCCTGCACAGAGTCCACAAGGCTGCAGTAACAATTCACTGCCGGAGAACTTTGGTCCAGTAGGGGAGTTTGAGGTTGCGGCGGCGGTCACGCACAACCCGGACTCGACGTGGTAGAAGTAGCCGAAGGAGGAGCAGGATGTGGTGGGTGGGAGGATGGAGGGTGGGATTTCGTAGTAGGCGATGCGGTCTGTTGCTGGTGTAGTGGGGTTGATAGCTGCGTAGGCGGGAGAGCCGGGTTCTGTGCTGAGGAAGCCGAAGGAGTAGGTTGCGCCATTGAATGTGTAGACTGCTGGGGCGGGGATGCTGGAGAGGGTGCCGTTGCCGATGTTGGGAGGGATGGCGCCGGAGTCGTAGGTTACTCCACAAGGATCTACTGATGGTGTTGCGGATGGGATGATATGCGTGCTTGAGGGGAAAGGTATGATGGTTGATGATGGGATAGGATCACAGATGCCGAACTCGGGTTGACATCCAGCGTCGCAGAACTCGGTTGTGCTTCCGCAGAAGAAGAATTGTGAGCAGCAGTCGCCGAATTGACTTCCCTCACAGGATACTCCATTGCCACAGGTTCCGTCGTTGGAGATAGGAGTGCAGAGTCCAAACCCTGGTTGACAGCCAGTACCACAGTGCGCAACGTCTCTGCCGCATGTGTCATCGCTCCCACAACAAGCTCCAAAGGGGCTCCCATCGCAGCTCGATCCGCCCCCGGAGGGGCCACAGAGGTTGCTTGTTGGAGTAGGGGAGAAGATGGTGACTGTTGATGCTGGTGAGGTTGGAATGGTGATGGTGCTTAGAATATCGGTGGGGACTGAGCTTGAATCAGGAAGTACTGTTGTGGATGCCGATTGACTGATTGTTGAGATATCTACAGAACTGGTAGAAGACGGCTCAGTGACATTAACTGAACTTGAACTTCCAGCAGGAACGCTTGAAGAAGACCCCGGAGCAGCTTCTGAGTTCGAGCTCGAAGTGATTGCAGTGAATGATGCTGGTACTGTTTGAGTCGAGTCTAAAGTAATGGTCAGAGAGACTCTCGAGCTGGTATTCTTGAAGGGCTAAGTGCGGAGGCTAATCAGTGACGTACTTTGAACACTAGAGCTCGTTGTCATCTCAGAACTATGCTTCGTTCTTGTGAAGATACATGGGCAATCTACATGATATCAGCCAGATTCTTGTCCGCATGTTTGGAGATCTGCTCGAAAAATTGCTCACCAGTAATCGTAAGCGTAGTAGCTTTCGTGATGGTATATACCTTCGTGCCATACGTAAAGATCGTTGGGCTCGGACAGACAGTCGTTAAGACATCTGTAGTAATAGTGGTATACTCAACCGCTTTGTGGGCAGTTGTTGGTTTCTGCGGGTTGAGAGTCACGGATTCGGTGACAATGGTATCAATACATGTTGCGGAAGAGATAGTGGTCGTGCAACCAGCGATGGTGGCTACGGTGCTTGAAGGGAAGCAGGTATTGATGTGGACGGGCTTTTCGACGACAGTGTAGACAACGCAGAGACTGTTCATGGGCTCGTAGATCATGGAACCTAGATGGCTAGCAAATGCCAGAGCTGGCATGGCAAAGATCGTAAACTTCATGATTGCTGAAGAAAGAAGGAAAAGAGAGTGAGGATAGCTCGAGACGGAAGGATAGAGGAGGCAACATCTTTTTAACCTGCATCATATATACTATCGCAAACGCGAACATATTCAGTCACCAGCTGGAATGCCTCCCCAACGCGAATGATATGTCTCAAAAAGCGCGCCTGTGTAACTGGAAGGAAAATGCACGATAGCCGAATCCAATCCTGAAAAATGAAGAGCTCTTGGGGGTGGCTTCTAGGGCTTGCTTTAAATTGCTGGGTTTCTCGCGATTTGACAAGCAGATTGCACAGTAACAAGATTTAATGTTCAAAAGATCGAGGGACCATATGGAAGTAGAGGCGAGGTCTTACCTTGAATTCCGGAGTATGTCGCTTCGTAGTTTCGTGTAACGTCTGCAGCAGAAAGAAGATTGCAGAATAGCACAGTGAGAAATGGAAAACTCTTGGAAGTGGCTTGCAGGGCTTGCTTTGGAATCCTGGTGTCTACGGAGGTATCTCCGTGTGACATGAACCGCCACTCCCTACCTCTTGAAGAAAGACAACTCAACGCCGATGAACGCGATGTAGAAACCGAAGAGCAGACCTCCTAGCCATCTTCTGCCCCCAGTCCAGGTAACAATCATTAGCAAGATCGAACAAGTCCAAACAGTCCAGACTTCGAAGGCCACGAGATTATCAGTGAGCAACCCGGTTCCAGTATCAGGAGACTGTTTCAAATCAGCATCAGCATCTCCCTGACTTCCGCCAACAAGGACAACTCCAACACAGAGAGTCAAGAGGAACATGTTGGAGCCTGCTGTTGTGGCTGTCATAATTGTGGTATGGTTTCGCCAGCTGTTTACAATTGCGATGATCTTCTCGGGTAGAGTGGTCGACATGGACACCAGAGTAACACCAATGAGAGTATTAGAGATCTGAAATGACGTAGCAATTGATGCTGCCGATTGTGCGAGAGCATATGCAGCAATAAGTAGAGCAGCTATTCCAACAAGTACGAGAAGGATATGGTAGCTTGTTCTTGTTTGTTGTGGTGAGGTCGGGGCCGTACACGGGGAGATAGGGAGCAATGGCGAACCTTCAGTTGGATGGTATTGCAATACGGATGGATAAATCGAGACACCTAAGTCCTGGTGATCGGTTCTTGGTACTGGCCGAGGCAGATTTTCAATGTCATCCGCAGCATGTCCTTCCAGAGTAGGGGTCAGAATTCCGTCATATATGGCTGAGCAGATCGACACCACATATATAGCGAATCCAACAAGGAAGAATATACCGCCCGCCATATCCAACAGTCCAGTGAAGGCAAGTAGCATGAAGATTGTGGACACAGCAAACAATGGCCGTATTGCTTGTGAAGAGGACTGCGCCTGTCTGAAGGAGGAAGAGGCTGGCGATGAATGCACAGCTGTTTGGGAGGAAGCTATTGTCATCCATGACGCCGTGCGCGCATTTCGAAGCCGCAGATGCTAGATGTGATGCAGTTCTATCATGAAGAAGTCATACTTCCATATTTCCATCTGTAGGAAGCTTCGAAGCTGTGGTTGCTGGAAGGAACGATTTGGAGAAAGAGAGAAGACGGCGACAACAAAAGATAAGGAAACCGTCATCTTGTCTACCCTTTGCCCTACCTTATGTCCAACCGTGTAGTACCGTACACGGCCACTGCATATGATCTTGTTGCACGATATCGACGAGCATTTTCGTCATCAATATCGATTCCTCCCTTGGCAAGCTTGAGGCTGCTGGATGGAGCACGAAGTGGTCGAGGACTGCATCGGAAAGGCCGTCTGTATTCCCGTGTAATCTTTGCTGCGTAAAGAATTAAGGTGCACGGCGTTTATTGCATAGAAGAGCCAGCCAGTCGACCCCTATTTCGGTAGAATTGAAGCTGTTGATGGTTGGTGTTGATGGGGAGGACGAGCAGAGTCGTGGTGGGGAGGGGAGGGAAGAGCTTGAATCCCTGCAGCTGCATCGCCAGTGCGCTTCCAGCAATGCAAGAGGCCAACCCCTCCACACGTCTTTCTTCCCTCACCACTCAATGCACCAAATCGGCATCAGCACCGTCATCGCCAGTTCAATGGACCAATACCTTCAGGCAAGGCGATGGACAGGTCGAAACATGGTAACACCATAAGGCGTGGATGGTTGATCGTCGATCGATCAGCCTTATTAAGACGGCACAAGACAAACGTGCCATAAATTGCCATGAACCAAAGCAAGAAAGAGAAAGTTCTCATCGTCAACCTTACATAGACGGCTCTCAAGCAGTATATCCTCATTCTTAGTCTTAGCCTCGTCTTATTTCTTCATTGTTCCTCGGTACTGTTCGTCAAGCTTCAAATGTCCGGCTTAGCTTCATCCATGGCAATGCCAACCCCCAAAAGCATCACGGGAGGATGCTTGTGTCGCGGCGTGCGGTATCAGGTTGTGTTCTCTTCAGAGCACGACTGGAAAAGAGGGGTGCGTTCCCGTTTCAACATTTCACATGTGCAGGGCCTCGGTACTTGTATTATTGAATGGTTGTCATTCTGTAGTTCATTCTTCTAGTTGCGTTGATCTCGTCTGGACCACACCCCGCATTTATAGATCGTTGACTGATCGTCAAGACCAATATAGCCTCACTCTTGTCAGTGCACACAGTGCCGGAAGAACTGCGGATCTCTCGTTTATCATTTCCATACAGTCAATGCAGCCGAGATTGAATGGACGTCCCAGTCGACTTATGCCGAGTACAATTCCTCTCCAGGCTGCTACCGGTCGTTCTGTAAGAAATGCGGCTCACCACTTGCTTGGTCGGATCGAAAGGTATTTCGCATCGAGTCTACTTCTCATCATGACTTCTGACAAGTGAATCAAAGGTCAATACAGATATCGAACTGTCCGTGGGAACAATAGACGAAGAGTTTCTAGTCGGAGATAGAGATGCAGATGATCGTCCACTCGGAGCACATGGCTTTGCTCTAGCAAATCCAGAGGCTGACCATTTCCATGTACGAAACGAGATACCTGGGGTGACAGAAGGCATATCATCTGCAGGCACACGATTTTGGCGCGGTAGCAAGGAGGGGCCTATGACGAGTTCGCATTAACAACACCTCATCCGGCATTGAGAGCTGTGAAGTCCCTCGATCTCAGGATTGCGGAGGTGGCTGAAAGCCACAACGAAATCGAGCGCCCCGGATTGCCAGATGTAGTTACTGGGATGTCATCGGAAGGTTCCATCAGATCTGTTGAGGAAGGCAAAGCTACATAAATTTCGAGGGCTCTTGGTGGCGTCTTGGCCACTGACTCCTGCTGTTCCAACTTCCTCGGCATTTTCTCCTTTTTCTATATTCATTCCTGTCTTCGCATTTCTTCGATACCTCGAGTATATTGTATTCCCATGGTTTATGTATGGCAATCTCTTGAAAAGTCTTCCTATCTTCTGATGCCTGCCATTATTGTATGGTCTATGATATCACATTCATCTCAGCTTCATCTGTAGTGCCCTGCTTTCTCCCTGCCTCTGAGCAAGATGTCGTCGTTGTTCAGGCCCACTTTAAGACCGAGGCTACCGAGGCGGTTCACCCCAAGATCCCCCTTCCGTCTTGGGATGTGGGGGAGATCTCCGTAAATTTAACCTTATATGAATTAACGTTTCCATCTAGTACTTTTCTTCATCCAATCCAAACCTGCTGATTCAATGGCGTCAAAGGCGTTCAAGCCACAATTGCGACTGCCATCAGTCGCCCTGATTGAGAGCCCCGCGCAACCAGATTTCGACCGCGGCATCAGCTTCGACGTCTCCACAAACGCCTCTGGCTTGAAGCCAATTCGAGGAGGTTTCCTCCGGCTGCAGCCATCCGCAGATCATTGCCCATCTGCCGTGGAGAAATGTCTTGGATCTCGACCCTTCTCAGAGACGTCAGGCCAATCACCGGCTCTATCTTATTCGCTGACCATGGTTACTCTCATTGAATCTCCATATTTTCTCCAGTTTTGCAAGGGAAAGGTGTATAGCCTCAGCTGGATGAGGACTATGACAACTAGTTTTCGACATTTAGACAGACAAGGGATAGCCAGCTGCCGTCATGGAGGCATTTACTCTCCGGCAGATCATCTTGGTATGCTGGGGAAGATTTATTAAGTACGGGGAAATTCCACAGGACTTCTTGTTGACATTCGTCACTTTCCACATTTCTCCATTCTCCTTTTCAAGATGAGATACTCAACAGCTATTGTCGGCGCTCTCGCCTTCTGTGCCTCCGAGGTTGTTGCTTTCCCAGCAGCAGCTATCGAATTCGCTGCCAGAGCCGAGCATGATGCTTCTGCTCGCAGAGATATCGAAGCAGCGGTTGCAAAACTCCAGGCACAACGCCGTGCCCCTGGTTTCAACGCTGCAGAGCAATACGTTTCCACCCATGGTGAATACGAATTTGTACCACCCAATGCCCCAAACACACGCAATGGTGATCAACGTGGACCATGTCCTGGCTTGAACGCCATGGCCAACCACGGATACCTCCCACACAACGGTGTTGCAACCATTCAACAGTTCATCGATGGAACATACGATGGTGAGTACATTGCTCCTCTCATGGGAGCAGCTGCTAACATACGCAAGTCTTCGGAATGGGTAAAGATCTCGGTGGTTTCCTCGGCATCTACGGTGCTCTCATCGATGGCAACCTCCAGAAATGGTCAATAGGTGGCCCAACACCCGCTGTCCCAAGCGTACTCGGCCTGCTGGGCACCCCTACTGGACTTTCGGGATCTCACAACAAGTACGAGGGCGATGCTAGCCCAACTCGTCCAGATCTGTACGAATAGTAAGCCTTAACCTATGCCGCTCTGCAACATCCAGAATTGTGAAGCTGACATCCACACAGTGGCAACACCTACAAAGTGATCATCTCCCAATTCCAAGAGCTTTTCAGCATGCAACCCGACCCCGCGACCGCCAACTACGACCTGTCAGTCCTAACCCCTTTCCGCGCCTCCCGCTTCCAGCAATCCATCGAGCGCAACCCCAACTTCTTCAACGCACCCTTTGCCGGAATCGCCGTCCAGCCCGCAGCATACACCTTCATCTACCGCTTCATGGGCAACAAGTCCGCCGAATTTCCCGAGGGAGTCCTCAACCAGGAGGTCCTGAAATCCTTCTTCTCTATCACCGGAGAGAGCGGCAACTTCGTGTGGACTGAAGGCTACGAACGCATCCCGGAGAACTGGTATAAGCGCGCCATCGGCGACGAATATACCATCCCGTTCTTCTTGACCGATCTCCTCGCTGCCGCCTTGGAGTACCCTCAATTCCTGAACATCGGTGGAAACACCGGCGAGGTTAATACCTTCACTGGTGTCGACTTTGAGGATTTGACTGGTGGAGTGTTCAACCTTGCTACGCTTGCTGAGGGGAATAATCTTGCTTGCTTCGTATTGCAGGGTGTCATTCAGTTCTTGCCTGATAGTTTGCTTGGTGTTGTTGGCGATGTTGGTGCGTTGTTGAGCCAGCTTAATGGTGTTACGGCCGGGGCTTTGAACAATCTTGCCTGCCCGAAGTTGGATCAAGTCAACAAGGATCAGTTTGCGCAATTCCCTGGTGCACAGGGTTTGTAATAGATTGTGATGATTGGATGATGATTGTTGAGATGGATGAAGAGAACGGAAGTATAATGTCTTTGAGCGAGTCAGGAGACGAGAGGAGTTTGGTTCTTGTATATATTGAGGATGGCTAGGTCGTTTGGTACATTGTACTGCACAGTGATCGAATTTCAAATAAAAAGATACCTTTTACCTACCTTTGTGTCCCAGCTCATGTGCCGTCTCACGATCTGATCGCCCGACGTTGCCAGTAAAGCTCCCTCCCAGCCTCTTTCCGGAGACAGGGACTAAGGAGTTGTAGGTTGTAGGTACGGATATATCGCATCTGGGCAAAAGAGATAACACCATTGCAAAATTGAGCCTGTGCAATGCTACAAGTATTTCCTGGTGAACGTATTGGTCGCGAAGCACGTGTTGGTCATGTTCTCAAAGGGTAGACTCATGCACGCCAAGTTTTGTTGCACATCGCACCTCGAGGGCCGTTGCACATTGCACCTCGAGGGCCGTTGCACATTGCACCTCGAGGGCCGTAAGGGTTTTACGGACCCTTAGATGGGCCCTTACGGATCCTTACGGACAGATCCTTATGGGCCATGAGCTCGCAGAGAGATGTGCTCACAAAAACGCGCAACCATATATTCAAGTGAAAGGAAGCTGGATATTCGTAACGGATCTTTAGGTTTGCAGATTCTCGAATGGATTGAAATCAATCAATCTATATCTGTTCAAACAATTCTATACTGCGCCCAGCAGGTAGGTTGAAACGGTCCTTGAATAGGCTCACGACTATACTGGAATCCTTTCTGAGTTTTCAAAGCATACAACAACAGTTCAACAGGTATCAGACCCATGTATCTTATACAGAACCTCATCACATTCGGCATTGAGTCTGAGAATCATCAAATTCCTTCATTCTTCTGAGAAATTAACACAGCAAAGCAAAACAAAACAAAACAAAACAAAGGCTCGGTACACGAATTTCGAAGGCTTCCAGCACCCTGAGGTGGCGTGTCTGCAAGTGGATTAGTTATCCTGGTTTCGAGCATATGATTGGTCGGCAAGAGTAGTTCGGCTGTTTTGTTGCACGTCGCAAAATCCTCGAGTTTTAAGGATATCCTTATGTCGAGGTTTGGCAGGGACAGCTAGCCGCGTCGAGCGGGTCTCGGCAGCTGGCGGTATGTGCACTTGCGAGCACCAAAACGCGGACCATCATTGGCGAATCTTGAGGTGAGAATTCGCGACGAAAGCTTGAGGACTTGAGCACATTTTGTGTATGTCTCGCTGTCCTATCGGTAAGAATCCGACCGAGCTATGGCCGCAAGTGGAAGTCCACATCCCGTCTTGTCGATCGTCGATCGTACGATAATATGCCTGTCGTGGTTGCAGTCCATACAAGGCTGGCTTCTGGAGCTGACTGAAATATAGATAACTCAAGTCACAACCTGAAGATGGACATTGACAACTCGGCTCCACAATCGGAAGATCAGAATTCGCTATGGCATTCGAATACAGTCAAGACACTTACTGGAACGGTGCCACATTCTATCAGCAACACCTGGACACTGTCCCTCTTGAAGCTGGCGATTACTTTGACTCTGCTGCAAACCCACTGGTGGTAAGTTTTACAGAGCAGGTTCGATATAATGGTGACTGACTTCAGTAGATCAATACTTCAAGTCCTCAATTCAGTGGTAACCTGATGGAGGAACCCTCCAGCGTGACTTACTCGGAATGGGGCGGCAGCATTCAAGGTGACACACTTTCAAATGGCAACTTTTCACCGATTGCTGCAAAATCAGACAGAACCGCATCAACGTCCGAGGGAAGCTCACGCGTCCCAAGACGCCCGTCTGCCGAAGCTGTAGCCAGGAGGAGAAAGCAGAACAGAGTCTCGCAGGCTGCCTGGCGAGCTAGAAACAAGGAGCTGGTGGAGGAACTTCGTCAAGAGATATCCGAGTACTCGGAGTACACCGAGAACATGCAGCAGACGATGAGGTCCCTCCTCCAAACTACAGAGTCCCTGAAAGGAGTCATCGAGATTGCACTGGCTCAACAACCGCCGAGCAATCCATCTCAGACTCGGCCAAATGGAGAATCACAACTCCCATCACCTATTTCGTCAAACGAAGGACCAGTGCAAGATACCCAGGACACGCAAGATTGTGATGGAGAAACTGCTTGATATGAGGGCTTAGGCCATGCGATGATTTCGGCTCGGAGGGGATACCTCTCAGATTGGGCGTAAGGGATTCAGGATCGTAATTTGATTTGGCGGCGTTGAGTGGTGTTGGAAGGCTGGCTTCCGCAGATAGACATGACTTCTAGTTTTCTCTGAGGCCCGGAGTCAGACATAAATGACAACAGAAATAATGACATCTTTTTAGCTCCTCCGAGCCAGCTTTGTGAACCGTACATGCCCAATGAAATCATCGTATACGAATTTGAACTACGATCGATCCAATTCGAATATGTTCGCTATGCTCGAATCATTATGACGATAGCCAAGATATTTGTACCTGCGTCCTCAAACGGCTTCCGGTAGATGGG
The DNA here is from genome assembly GCA_026120085.1 of Cadophora luteo-olivacea. NCBI lineage: Eukaryota > Fungi > Ascomycota > Leotiomycetes > Helotiales > Ploettnerulaceae > Cadophora > Cadophora luteo-olivacea. The sequence goes on from JALRMC010000007.1 coordinate 116,105, forward strand.
TCGGTGGAGGCTTAGATCAGAAAGAAAGGCTGGTGAGCTGATGTTGTGCAGCAGCGTGTGGCAACGGGAATTTCCCAGAGCCTGCCACACAGGACGAGACAGCTGAAACAATACAACGTACAAAGACCGCTGGTATCATGCAATTACTTCATAAAGCTCCCGGCTTTACACCCTCATAGCACACACCATAAAGCCAAACCGGATTGGGGAAAGAGAAACTGGACCAAGTTGAGCATAACTACCAACCAAGTGACTCGAAGAAAGCAATGAAAACATGAATGCGACAAAACACAGCAATATATCACGCCACTGGGCATGTGTCGCTCGACTAATAGCAGCAGGAGAACATAAATATCAAGATCCTTGCAAATGGCAGTGTTCCATAGATATTCCAATAAATGGTAGCATCATCCTCAATGAACTCGTACTCGATATCACGACCTCAGCGGCAGTATATGCTGCACTGCAACCTCCCTTCTACAAAGAGGGCACTCCGGCTTCTCTCTCACCCAATCCCCAATGCACTCCCAACAGAACACATGCCCACAGGCAACCGCACTCGGATCCTTCAACTCCTCCAGACACAAGGTACACTTTCGATTTTGTCCTCCAATGAACTTCATTACACCCTCCTTCCGCAAATCGTACCTCGGCTCTTTCAACACCTGAGTATGTGTCACCTTGCCCACCTCTTTGCTAGTATGTTGTATCACCTCGCTGCTCTCGAAGAGCAACTCGTCCCCATTATTTGGCGGCTCGAGAGAGATTTCGACGCCGCCTTCGAGGATCACACTGCTCCCATTCATGGTATTTGCATTTGCTGGGACGGGTTGACGGAGTGTGCTGTGGAGATGTGACCATGCCTGCACGCTCATTTGTAGCACTAGCAATACTCCCAGAACTTCGTATCCCACCCTAGCTTCTGACGGTGCTATCCGCTTGGTGAAGATATACCGTAGACCCCAAATTCGCTTCGAGAGCTGATAATATGCGCCGGAGAAGTAGAAGATCGTCAAAGTTAAGGCGTGGAGTGGTGACGGAGATGTGATTGTCGCGAGGTGTGTGAGGAGATATTGTTGGATCTTGTAGCTCGTCGAACCAGTCTCCTTCCTCCGTCCCATCTTCCTCAGGTTCGCTTCTAGCTTCGCTCTGATCCTTCCGCGGAAGTTAGGCAATATCTTAGCCAATCCATATGGAAGCAGAATGCTCGTCAAGATGTAGCCCGCCCTCCTCTCTACGCCCGGGAGCTTCAATGTATCATCCTCAATCTGTATGATGTCGCAGTACTCCTCTCCTAAGGTTCTGTTCCCAATGAATGTCGTGAGACCTAGGTAGAGTAGTTCCGAGAACGTGCGTGCTTCGGAAGTATAAGTGTGTAGGAATCGCGCACCGTAAAGACGGCGAAGGAGGTTCGAGAGATGGTTGAGCAGGATTCCCTCGAAGTAGGAGTCTTTCTGATGCGCGCGAATGATATCGGGAGCTGCAGCGAATGGATAATTGAATATTGGCGTCTCCGAAGCTTTTTCTGAGACGTGATCTGACATGTTGGCGATGTTCTGCTCAATTCTGAACTGTCTTGTTGATCCGGGCACCTTGGATGCTGGGGAGATGTCAAGTTGACCTCGGCACGCTTGTCAGAACGATCGGCCCGCCTGGCGCCACATGTGGCCGTGCATCTGTGGTGTGGCTTGACCAGAATTTATTTCCAGACTCGAGGCTGTTGCTCGTGTGTACGTAGCCTTCTCCATCCTCCCTACATTCAACTGCCAACTATCCTCAACCTACATCTCGGTTCCCCAGCTGCAGTCACTCTTTTGGTCGCTTCCTATCTATCCTTCGATGCGGCGTTATTTACGGCGGTAACAATGGATGGTGACCCGGCCGTGGAGCCAGAACTCGACTCCTTTAGTCTGACACTCCCTTTACCATATCGAGTCGCATTGGTTGTAGTATTAGGTACAGTATCTTCCTGTAGTCGCGAGATTATCGCTCACACTGGCCAGGCGTTTGGGCATGGGGCGCGAATCTGCATTATTTGTCTCTTGTTAAAATTGTAGGTTCCCCTTTTCCCTCTCTTCACTCTTTCTCCCTTGCTATTCGCAACAGTCACTGATCTGTTGATACAGGATGTTCCCACTCTCATCCACTACCCACAACGAGCATCCCCTCGAACAGATCTTCCTCACCATCTTTCCACATACCGTCTCGCTCTCCTGCTTACGCTTCCCTTCTCCCTCTCCATCCTCCTGTTCTGGGCCCTCTCCCATCGCAACCCTACTCTGGTTATATACTACGACTTCCTCCCGATATCTCTCCTCCTCCTCCTACTCGTTATCTTCTTCCTTCCGCGACGATTCGCCTCGACTGGACGAAGCCGCTTCCTACAGACCCTGCGACGTGTTTCAATTGGCGGCCTAGCCCAAGCTCACGATGGCAAGTTTGGTGATATCCTCCTCGCAGATGTCCTCACTTCCTACGCAAAAATCATCGCAGACCTATTCGTAGCACTCTGCATGTTCTTCTCGCACAACGGTTCCGCAACAAAACGCCCCGATCGTGCCTGTGGAGGACAATACCTGGTTCCCATCATAATCGCGATCCCATCCCTGATCCGACTTCGACAATGCCTGATCGAATATGTGCGTGTACGAACTGCGAATCGTAGGAGTGGTGGAATAGGATCACAGGGGTGGGGAGGTCAACATCTAGCCAACGCGCTGAAATATTCGTCGGCTTTCCCAGTCATCATACTGTCTGCGCTTCAGCGCAACATGACACTGAATCATGATGCAGTGGGGTTGACCGAGAAGTCACTTTACCGTGCATGGCTGCTGGCTGTCATTGTGAACTCTTTGTACAGCTTCTACTGGGATGTAGCAAAGGATTGGGATCTCACACTCTTCTCTGCTCTTCGTTCGCCATCCAAGGTACCGCACAACATGCCCTTTGGACTACGATCACGTCTGTACTTCCACACTAAAGAGCTCTACTACATCGTCATCGTCCTGGACCTCCTACTCCGCTGCACATGGTCACTCAAACTCTCGCCTCATCTCGACCACTTTGCTGATTTCGAGAGCGGTATCTTCCTTATGGAGTTCTTGGAAGTGGGCAGAAGATGGATATGGATCTTTTTCCGGGTTGAGACTGAGTGGGTTAGGAATACGGAGAGAGGTGTTCTTGGTGGACCTGGACAGGATGATGTCCTGCTGGGAGAGTATAGTGATGATTTGGGCGATTTTGGCTACAGCAGTGGGAAGGATGATGATGATTGAATGGTTGCTTGAACTTGACTGTGAGCGACTTGAAGCGAGTTACTTGAAGAGCATGGTGGACAAGAGAAACTTGTGCGATGGCCTATGGCCTTCGGGTTTCGTTTTATTGTAACAGTACGATTGATGTCTGGGTACGTCGCCTTTTTGGAAAGGTTCACTGGAGTTTGCTTAAATAGATGGATATTGCTATAGATGAGAGACACTTTGATCGTTCGACATATATGATCTTGTCAATTTTGAATGACAGGAATCCAAGAAAAAT
>JALRMC010000007.1:119735-170814 GCA_026120085.1 Cadophora luteo-olivacea
AATCAAATCCTCGTCTAGTGTGTTATATCAATGGTGTAGACAATGGACATCACAACCAATCCTCGCTAAATACCAACCAAGCCCCTGAACACCATCCCCTGAGATGGATATTGCTATAGATGAGAGACACTTTGATCGTTCGACATATATGATCTTGTCAATTTTGAATGACAGGAATCCAAGAATCAAATCCTCGTCTAGTGTGTTATATCAATGGTGTAGACAATGGACATCACAACCAATCCTCGCTAAATACCAACCAAGCCCCTGAACACCATCCCCTGTAAAAACCTTCGCTTCAAGGTCCAGTGTTTCCCCAGATTTCCGCAGCTCAAGCAGCTCCACCAGAAGCGCAGCCGACAGAAGAAAAAGAAAGTTCTGCAGCTCATGCGACGACATGTCCCGTCTTCGTGCAGTAGCAGAGCCCCAATGTAAAATTCTGCATCATTTGTAGGTACCTGACCTGACCCAGATAAACCAGAATAGCAGCATGCAGGCAACCAAGCCGCTGTCAGTGGGCTTGCATTGCATGAGATGAGATGAGCCGAGATCTTGATTCAGATCTCGGGTCCATTGACGTCGCTCTTCCAGGCTCATGAAAGAAAGACAAACAGCACAAGCACAAGCATCATATCCAGACATTACATTGTTCCAAGAAATCCCCAAGAACCACAAGGGTTCTCAGATATCTTCACTACTACTACTGATACATGCACATGACAGATGGCGCCATCTTCAGGCTATTTGGTGCCTTGCCTTGCCTTGTTGGTCAGGGACTCCCCAAGACCCCCAGGGCTGGGTCTGACGATTTCCATTACGTTTAGTTCGTCATTCTCTGCATCGTCTCCCCGCATTCTGTGCTTGCCCTTCAACCACGAGTTCTAGAGCACCGAGTTAATTAGTTAATTAGTTGGTTCCGCTTCTCTAAGGTATCGGTTTCACCGCCTGGGCATTGAACTTATTTTTCAAAGTGCATTTTTCACTCTCTCGTTGCGTACTTTGTGTAGTTTTCTGTATGGGTTTTCTGTTGAGAGTGTTGGTTGTGGTTGGATGACGAGATGCGCAAATTGAGTAATGGATTCCCGAGAGAGGCTGGATGCCGGAAATGAGGCTAGGATGGATGCCATGCCGTGCTACTCAGCCTACTCTGTACCAGTGTCTGCCAGCGTACCGCATCCAGCTTGCAAGTCGCAGGTGATGATGAGCTGCACGGATTTTTCTGCTGGCTTAGTAGCTTGGCTTGAGAGGGGGGAAGGAAAGCCTTTCCGTAGCCTTGCACTTTTGTGAGGTAGGTGTGACCAGGCAGAGCAAGGTGTTGGGAAGGTATATAGCTTTGGCTTTCCCTAATCTGCTTCCCTTCTTCCCTTCTGCTTATTCTCTACTCACGGACAGATACCTATTCAAGTACGAGTGAAAGCTGCCATTGCGCCATCACCTCAGCGTCAAATCACAAAAGCTGTCAATCTACCATTGTTGATTCAGAACTTACCCCGCCACAAGTCTCAAACCTCGACCAGAGCCAAATCCCTCTGTGCCTACAGCCAATTCCTCTCTGGTCCAGATCAGAATCGCATTGCGACGAGCACACATCCCAAGGAACAAAAATATAACCACAACCCGCAAAAATGGCAGCAGTACCCAAAAATCTCAGCGAGACCGGTCGCAGAGATAGCAACAACTCCCAAAAGAGAGCCCAGCTCTCCCACGGTCGCGGTGGAGCCGGTACGTCACTTACATTCCATTCCTCCCTCCCTAGGGAACAGCTCTTCTTATCAGCCTCTATTCCCAAACCGGAGAATTCCCATGTGAAAATACACGGGCGCGAACTTCCAATCGCAATGCGATGATTGTCTTTGAGCTGGCCTTAGAAATCAGAAAACAAAAAAAAAGAGGAAACGGAATGATGGAGCGCAAGATGAAGAGAACAAGAATCAAGAAATGGGAACTGACAACACTTAATAACAGGCAACATGGGCGTCTCAACCAAAGACACCGAACCCATTAACCTCGAAACCCCTACGATCAAAAGCGAGATGTACACCACAGGTCGAGGAGGAAGTGGGAATATGGCCAAGAACACAGATGCGCTGGAGGCGAGACGCGCACAGGATGTTGTTGCGTACGTTCCTTCTCCTCTTCCTTTTCCCCCAGCTCTTCAGCCTCCCCCTCCACCTCCTGATTTCCCTCAATCCCAAGGTTCAATTCTAGGACTTGAACGCACCACCAAACAATCCGTTCAGACCGTAAGACATACTAACTCCCTCCCCAGTATGCCCCGCCGCGAATCTGGCAACAATACACACGTCGGCCGCGGCGGCGCCGCCAACGTCTTCAAGCCCTCTGCCGCCGACCTCGAGATGGCGAAGAAGGATAATGCCAAGTGGGAGAGTGCGGTTGGCGATGATAGGAGTGAGGATGGGAGGGAGGGGTTGGTCCCTGGTGCGACTGCGGGGAAGGGAGGGGTGAAGAGTGATGGGGAGAAGAGTAAGGGACTTGCGGATAGGGGGAAGGAGTGGTTGATGGGGAAGATGGGGAAATAAGTATGTGGAAGGAGAGGGAAGGGAAGGTGAGGTGAGGTGAGGTGAGGTGATGTGGTAAGGGAATGGGATTATACCTTTTGAGGGGTTTTGCTGCTATATGGGGAGAGAATTGGGATAGGAAGGGTGAGATACCCGGCGTTGTGTTTTTTTATCTTGCGTTTCTTTGCTTTTTTGTTTTACGCTTCCATACAGCCGGTCTTCAATTCGCCTTTATGTGGCAATCCATAATCTACTTCTACATCCCCCTCCCTGGGGATATTTTCCTCAGCCCCTCAGGCTTTCATAATATACAACATACCCTAAACTTCATGTGCAATCTTAGTGCATAACGGTACTAAATTTCATCCCGTTTTGGACCTGTTGATACATCATAACCTCTCTTTTCGCGCATCCTTCCTTCCTGCATGTCCTGACCTGGCCTAGCCTTGCCTCGCCTTGCCTTACCGTCTCGACTTCAAACAATCACCATCAAAGGCCGGCCGGCCCGAGGTTATGTTATATTCCCCGATCGGCTGGCTGGCTGGCTGGCTGGTTTACCTGTCTACCTACCTACGCGATGCGAACTTGAGACGTTTATATAGGGACCAGGTACATAGCATCCATCCATCCATCTACCCACTCTTCCGCAGTCCAGCCCAGCGAAGTCCAGCTCAGCTCAGCCCTGTAGAAACAGGAAAAGGAAAAGGAAAAGGAAAAAGTAGGGCTAGCAGGCTGGCTGGTTGGCTGGTTGGCTGGTATTTGCCAAAGTAAGTTTTTCACGTTACGTCTATCTCGATTTCGATGTCGATGTAGGGGGAGGGGGAGGGGGAGGGGGGCGGGAAGGGGTTGAGTGATCGTCAAGCAGTTAAGCAGTTAAGCAGTTAATTATCGGTATTAGCAATTAGAAATAGAAAGGAAGGGGGAAAAAATCCCGTTTCCTGTTTTCTGTTCTCTGTTTTTCTCTCCTTTCAATCGATTCTCTCGACCAAATATATATATATATATATTACCATGACGTTTGGCGTGGCGAAGTGAGGTGGAGTGAGGTGGAGTGGAGTAAAAGTATCATATCATGTCGGGATAGGTAGGAAAGGATATTTATTTTGTGAGAAACGAAAACGAAAACGAAATTCAGCGAGATATCCTGGAATATTGGTAAGACTGGTGTTGGTATCTATCTATTGAAGTGAATTGAGAAGCGGGGAGAGAAGAGAAGATAGACGTCAAACTTTATAGTGAGGTTTTATTATTATTATTGATTTGGATGTGCTGCGTGGTCAATGATGTAAGTAGTGGTGGATCGGTTAGGTACCTAGGTGTAACTGTGGTCTGGATCTGGAGAGAGATTATCGAGAACGCAGTGTATCTTGGGCATGAGATTGTAAGGGATGGGATGGAATAGGAAGCGAGAGAAGGGAAGGGAAGGGAAGAGAAAAGAAGGCAACTAAGCGTAAGAAAAAGAGCAGAAAATAATCATGGTCGTTATTTCGAGCATCATTTCATCGTCTCGAGATGAGATGAAAACGAGGGAGATAAGAGGAAGTTGTTCCTTATTCTAGTCTACGCTACGCTACGTTGCTATTGTCAAATACATCGTAATAGATGACTCGAGGTAGACTGAACTGAACTGTATATATGAGGAAAGTTCACTGCCATTCCCTGGTTCTCTCGCCTCTCATCATGGTTATTCAGCTTATATGAACGGTTCGGTTCTTTTATCCCGAATTCTCTGTGAGCCGAGCGAGGTAGGACTTGCCGTGTTTGGAATGTGAACGATCTAGCAGACCAGATTCGTTTGATGACTGCTAGCCTAGAATCTAGCCAGATAGATGTTCATTCGTTTCGGTTTGTTTACCTTCCCCGCAGCTCCCGTAGGCTCTTCCCGAGGACAGTACCTAGTTGGCTCACAGAACCCTTCACAAACTCAAAAGGCTGAAGAGGACATATTCCTCGGCTCGCAAATGTCATGAGGTCTTTTTCGGTGCACTTCACTTTGACTGTTACTGTACACTGATTCACTGTTGAGTTGGGAGAGCTGGGGAAGGGGAAGTCGTCGCCTCGCTTAAGCCAGAAAGATGATCAACCGGTGGCTTACTGTACTCCAACCAAGGGACACCGCACCGCACCGCACCGCATTCTTCCTCCCTCAACCCGTCTTGATCCTCTCAGGAACTCCCAAAAACGGACCATCATCCATGGCTATTGTTCCGTTCCCTACGTTGTTGTTATTGTTGTTCTGCTGCTCGTTCTATTTTCGAAGTTGCGTCCGTCACAGTGTCTGTCCGCCTGCCTGCAAGGGATAGGTCTTTAAGCGCCCACCACTTACTTCGTTAGCGAGACCAAAATACACACGCCTTGTCACTAAATATAGCCCCCACCTCGACATCCCAGCTACACTGTAAGTCTTGGACCGCGAATATCACGCACTGGCTCATCTGCTCCGGTACCGTAGGGGTGAACGGGGAGCCATGTGTTATTGGATGCTCCGACGACTCTGCTTTGACCTCTCTCTTCCCCCATTTACTCTTGAGATTCTCATTTTAGATATCTCTGGATGGCAACGGCCGTCCTATCAACGGGATAAGGATGTTACGGAGACACCTCCGTGCATCCATATCAGTGTCCTACTGGTATATCGTTGGATCTGCAAATAAGCATGCTAGTATGAATTTGTGCTGCAGAGCCAACAGTAAATGTGACCGATCTGCGGAAGTGGAAGTTCATGCCGCTCGTATTTGTCACACTCGAGTCCTGATACTTGGGCCTTGAAGCTAGCAGATGCGGTCCACCGAGCAGGTGCTGTGGAGACAACGAATGAGGATCGGTACCACTCTCTCGGGTCAGTCTGAAGTCGAAGTGTCCTTAGACCGGACTTGTGCCTTGATTCGATGAGGAGCTTGTGCCGCTCCCCAAGACTTGGCTCATGATAGCGGGGTACTTCTGATCTTCTGTCACAGAATCTTCTACCGCTCGGTGTGATCTGGGCATTGGTTGATTGGTGGCATGAGGCTGGTACCGAGATCTGAGTCATTCCTAAATGCGGATTTTACAGCCTGCTGCAGAGCCAGGTTGCTGAAGGTTATTAGTTCTGGTCGTTGGTTTGTTTGTTTTGATATATGCTAGTGCGGATCAGTAAACGAGGAGTCACTAGTCGTATGAAGCTGGAGCTCGACAACCACTATGAGTAAGAAATAGTTAGCTATAGCAGGCCGTTCTGAGCTCAGGTACAAGACCTGAAGTCTCGATTTTCTATTTCGAAGGAGAATCATGGTGAAGTCAACTAAGGCATGCGAGTGGTGATGAGACCCCATGCAAGACCAAGTACTCTACACGATCTCACGCTCGGTCACTTCCAGAGTTGGGGTCTTGACCTGGCTGTTGGAAGCAAGACCGAGGAATAATGGTATTTGCATCTGACTTCCCAACAGACTCATGCACATCGGGAAAATTTTCCTTTCTTGAATCTTCTAGCTTCCTAGAGGAAAAGATTTTGAATGGCCCGAGAATCATGATATCAGAAATTGATTTCTTAGTGAATATGTGCCTCGAATCCAACAGCTACTCACTAAGTGGTGGCGCAGAAGCATACCTCGATCTGGTTGATGGTGCATATGACCAACTGCCGGTGGAAACATGCCATCTGTGACAGGTATAGGGCGCCGTCCTATCAGCGGAAGCTCCCCGTGGGGTAATATTCCTTTGAAGAGCAGTGCTCGTTGACCAGGCCAATGATTGAGATCAGTTTTGAGATCCAGGTCAAGACCATCCTTGAAAAAGAGGTGTGGTTTGACCAGCAGCTTAACCTGACCCCCGGGACCAGCAACAGGCATGGCCAATTCAAGGTCGGGACACACCCGAACTAGACGGTGACACAAGAGGAGGTTATCCCGGACTAATCGCTGAACAGGGTCCTCGTCCATGCACGATTTGCAGGTGCTGGGTCTGATCTTGTCAAACCCGAGCTTGATAGGCTGCCGCCTGCATGGGTCAGTGATCATTGGGGGCTAGTGCCTCCAGTATGGCCATGGTAGTGATCAAGACAGCTTCATGATAGACTGGAATCCTGGAACGAATCATTTCCATCTGTAGAATTCGTTCTTTCGTGCATTATTGCGACGTTGTTGCGTTCGTGTCTGTCTCGGACGTGATCTGCTGAGAGTGGACATTGTTGAAAGCTTGGAATGAAGCATCATGGAATCGAGCCACCGAGCTTCATCGTGGAACTATTTGGAGGATTCCACGCACTATACTGCCAAATTCCGTATGTTTCTTGCAATTCCCAGCCGTCAGGGGAAATGGCCTATTGATTTTCCCGTGACTTGAGATATTGACAAAACAATGCGGGGTTGCGAGACCATGAAGTCGAAGCTGAGACTAGAGCAGAAAAGGAATATGCAAATACTGAGTGCATTGACCAAGGAAATGGTGTTGATCGCCGTTGTGAACTCGGGATGCCGAAGTCGGTACCTACCCGGCCTTGCAAGCTTTCCTGTCCGGTGTCCCAACGAGATATTGGGTGGCATTAAGCTGCTGGCAGTCCAGGATCTCGGGTCGCCATGTTGGCTCTATCTAGTCAGGTTGCGCAGGCTACTCGTTGAAGATTGTTGTTCTTGATCCTCCTCATCTCGTCGGCCGTACGGCATGGCATGCCTCTGATCGTCAGCTCAGTGGCTGTTTCTTTGATCCTGACGTTGGTAAAGAATGAAAGGAACGCAATCTGCAACGTTGGTGTTTCGATTTGTAGGTGATAGGAAGACAACGGTGTCGAAAACAGCAAGCGTTGCCAACGGTAGAGGCGGAGGATGTCGTTAGCGAGTTGAAGAAGAGGCGTTCGTCGGCTCATCCCAGAAGTTTGGTCTTCAGACGCCTTCTGTTCTAGCTGCAAGGTTGCTGCTTTCCGCTAAGATCGGTCACAGACTATCATAGCAGGAGGGTTATGGACAGCGGTAGACTCGCATCGGCTCAAGTCCTCGAAGATGGGTGGACTCGGAAATGCACACCGCTATCCCGTGGCCAACGAGGGAAGAAGTGTCTGTAAGGAAGCGGCACACCTCATGCATGAAATTTGTGTTGTGCAGGTGGAAGAACAGGGGGTGAGACATGGTGGTACAGACCTCTTGAGGGCTGATTGGAGTGTCCTTATCGTGATAGATTGAGAGGTGATTATGGACAACATGGACGCGATGATAGGTTGTCATTGTCCATACCGAGTATTGAGGAGGTGACTGTGAGATGGTAGAGAAACGCGATGATCTACCTCCGAAGAAGTGGTGATGCTCTTTATCGAGGGGTAATTGATGAAGCCGTCGTTGATTTGCAGGAAGTTGGGAAAAGACAAGAAAGATGTGCAGGGCGAGACCTGCGTGCGTGCCGGACGTGTATTAATGTGGTACCAATAGGAAGGCGCTGTGAAGCGAATATACCTATTTCAGACTGTGGCAAGAACGCCCCAAACCTGAAAAATACGAAGTACGACAAGCGAGAGAACGGTGGCTGTTTTCCTTGGTTCTATATCTACTCACCAAGTACAGAGCAATTCAAAGTACGCCTTTGCGTGACCTCGGGAAGTTGACGTAGGCTTGTCGTTTGCTTGATGCACTGAAATCGACTAGGGAATTTTATATGTTGTGTTCTGCGCGCACGTTTCTCCCCCTGAGCCACCCACGACATCTCGCTTCAGGCTTCTCACGAGGAACCAAGCTGCAATCAAACAACAGCTTGATAAGTTTCTGAAAACAATACTGATACAGGTTATCACAAGGGATATTCACAACTACTTCCTACTTGATCCACTGTGCAGATACCTGTTCTCAGTACTACCAGGATGAAGTCCTTCATTTTCCAAGTTTGCCTTGTTCTCCTTCCACCTGTGCAAAGCCGTCAGTCCCCAAACCCAGCAAAACCCAAGGCAACGGAACCCTCGATTCTCAGTGCAGCGGAAACACGATAATCGTCCCAATCAGTTCCATGTCCATGGGGGAGTATTTCTTGGCTAGGTAGGCAATAAAAAGTGGCTGGCATGCATCCATTGACTTTTTCACCCAAAGCAATCGCTTGCAGAAACAGAGGCATGGGCGTGCAAAGTAACCACGCCACACCACACCACCCACACGGATTGGGGATCCCGAGCCGGAGCAACGGTTCTGCAGCTGAGAGATCGAATCCCGTGTCAGCAGCCAACATTCCCAGGCACCTTCGGAGGCACCTTCGAGAAGACCAACAGGAGACGGCCATGGCTGACATGCCGACCCAAGGACGGGTAAAAATACCCAATCCAAAGCCACGGGAGTAGATGCATCGTCTTTTGACTTTCCCGCAGACCTGTCCGCGGTACGGAGGATAGAGGCGAATTGATTAGGAGACGACTATGAATGGCTGGATGGGAAGCTAGGCTTGCTGCACGCACGCACATACTTCTGCATGCTGTCGACCCGAGCTATAAGTGACAGCATATTGGGATTATCTAGGGAGGGCCCCTATTATACTAGGATAGAGCTAAAAGAGTCTTGGGTCGTGTCAGTGTAGTAGTGAGAGTGTCCACATGGAACTAGGTAAGTAAGTAAGTACAAGAGCTGCACCTCCTCCTCCCCCTCGCTTCAAGTTCACTGCACATTTCATTTCTTATTGGGACCTCAATTGTGTGCCTACAGTACCTTCCTGTTGCGAGCTTTTATGCAGATGCAGATGCAGATGCAGACGGAGATATTGATAGATCTCTTGTCCTTCCCCCTCACTACTCTCCTCGTCGCATCGTTGTGCCCCCTTACTTTGCGCACAGTCTGCACAACTACCACTGCCACTTCACGCTTCGCTCACGCCGGGCCCCAAGCTCCGGGAGATCGTCATCCCTCAGGCCTTCTCGACTTGTGCGTTCCGGACGTGCTGTAAGCCTGTAACTTAAACTTAAACCTCCGCATCTCCCGCCCGAACACCAGATCAGACCAGCCCAATCCCCTATCAGACTAGACTGCCGCGGGCCACACAGACTACAGACTGGACTATCCTCCACCTCTGACAAGACCGAGAGCTTTCGTCCCGACTTCAACTTCAACTCCATTTCCATCTTCATCTGCGCCTACTTACATCACCCGCAAACTACGCGCGCCCAATTTCAGCATCACATCAAAATTCAGATAAGGACAACATTCATTTTGGGACATTGATCTGGGACCACAAGAGCTTCGGCCTGCTCCCCCCTCCTCCTTCCAGGTTCCCCTCAATCGAGGTCGCCTTGCCCCTCTAGCCCTCTCTACTCCTCTTCTCCCAACGAATAGCTACTTGCATGTTCTGGGTAGACACATAGAGGCACCCACGCACGTAGGCAAGCACAGCATCAATCGAAAACGCCATTCCCGAGTCAATCGAAAGATTTGGGTCGAGATCGTCGAGCAACGTGGTACAAGACAAGACCAAGCAAGCCTCTTGTCTCTGTATCTTCCGCTAGATTTGTTGCGCCTGGCCTCGCTGCGATCGCGGCAGTCGCGATTAATCTACAAGTCGAGAGCTCTACCCTGCACACTCGAAACTCACCACTTCCAACCTTCAAGTCGACTCTCTGCAGGAGCGACGGGCATTGGTCTACCAGATTCGAAGCTTCATCTCGAGCTGGCATAGCAGTCTTATCACCATGAATCAGTACGCATCACCACAACAATATTCCCCACGTCCATCCCACTACGATACTCGACCCCCCATGCCGAACCCCAACGACCCATATCGCCCTGCGCCAAATGGCAATGGTGCGCAATATCCTCCTATGCCTTCGCAGATGAGCGGCCCTCCGCCCAATTACTACGCCCAACTGCCTCCTACCACCGGCGCTCCACAAGAACCATTACAAGGAGGGTACTATGCCCCAGGTCCGCCCGGGTCGGGCCCACAAGCAGGTATGCGTGGCACCGAGTTGGCACAATTGGTTCCGGGTACTCAGCCTGCTGAAGAAGAACCCAAGCCTCGGTCTATGATTCTGGATGGGAGGAAATACGAGTAAGTGGCACCCACAGGAGAGGTTATCCATTACTTACAAGATTAGGCTCTTTGTCATGCAGCAACCAAAGAGAGCTCGAATGTGTGGATTTGGAGACAAGGTATGAATATTGGACAATCGTTGCGTACATGTGCTGGTGCTGAGATCAATAGGACCGTCGACCAATTACCCCGCCTCCATGCGTCAAGTTAGTGATTACAGATGTAGCAAGCGGCAAGGAGGTGGATTGCAAGTAAGTTACACCAAACGCACATCAACGGCGAGGCTGACAAAATCAGTGATATTGATCATGGCATGTTCGTCATCAGTGCGGATCTCTGGTCCTCGAATGGTCAACATGAAGTGAATCTGGTCCGCCACTCGAATACATCTCCTTCAATCTCGTCAGGTACCCCAGTCTCCTACCAAGAGGTCATGCCATCCGTAACACCAGCCTACTCAAACATCATGCCCCAATCGAACGCGTTCAAATCCGAGCCTGGGCAAGGTCCTCCCAGTTCAACATATAATCCATTTCCTGGCCCACCTCAAGTAAATGCCTATGCTGCTCCACAGGGTGGATCTCAATCCTACTACCAAAACAGCTACCCGTCAGCAACAAATGGTACAAGTTATCCTCCGCAGAACGGCTACCCGCAGTCCGGTGGTCCTTCGTCATACTATCCTACACCAGCTGGTTCAGGCTCAATGGATTATCCTCAAAGCCAAGCATCCCACCAATATGGTCCAGGTGGTCCTCGACCCTTTACTCCCAACGAGATGCCAGTTTCAAGAGGTCCAATCAATAACTCTACCCCACAAGGGATGTTCACCCGAAACTTGATCGGAAGCCTTGCAGCCAGCGCTTTCCGCCTGACTGATCCCGATGATCGAATTGGTATCTGGTTTGTCCTTCAAGATCTCTCCATTCGTACTGAAGGTCAATTCAGGTAAGTTCTCCTAGAAATGCATGTGAACTCTTCTTTAACATCAAACTCAGACTCCGGTTCTCGTTCGTCAATGTTGGCGTCCCGGTTTCGCCTACCAATCCATCATCAGCCTCCGGGCTCAGTCCCAACAAGACATCTGCTCCTGTCCTTGCATCCTGCTTCAGCGACATCTTCACCGTTTACTCGGCCAAGCGATTCCCGGGTGTTGTTGAGAGTACCCCTCTCAGCAAGTGCTTTGCTACGCAAGGCATCAAGATCCCAATTCGCAAGGATGGCGCAGGTAAGGGTGACAAGGACAAGGACTTTGAAGATGATTAGATGCGTGACTGATACTTCTCCTCCATAGACCCAGAGTGATTCGATGGAAGAGAGCGAATTCTAGACCGATGTACAAAGATGCCGATAAGACTCGTTCCAAAAGCTGCAATTCGGGTCGAATGCGAATGTTGCCGGGAAGAAAGCTCTGCCATGGCTGCACTAGACTTGACTCGGCGCTTTCTTCTCGCTTCTCCAGCCTGATTGGTTATCTTTAGCACATCTTTCCATTGTTTCTGCCGCTCGGCAGTCGATGTATGGTCTTGGGCGGTACTTTGTCTTTTCCATGGGAGAAGAAACGGCGTTTCATTGTTGTATCTCTCTTTTGGTGTTGGTGTTGGGCGTGGGTGACCTGGGCAGGGTGGCAGTTTTGCGTTTTCTGGGATCGGATAATTCTGAATGAATGGATGGGTACGTGGTGGTGAATATGGCGATTGATTGATTGATTGCTTGCTTTAGACTAAATTGATGATGGTTTGGTTATAACACACATGAGAGGGAAGGGAACAGGATGGGATGGGATAGGAGGGGTAGGGAAAGGGGAGGGGGGAGGGGGAAGGGGGAAGGTTGTATGTATTGGTAATTGGAGTATGCATATCCACTTCACATATTGTAGATTGCCTGCATACATCTGGTTCATTGCCCTGCTACTTTCTCGTAACTACCAAGTACCGACTGAAGGCTAACAGAACAATGCTTCTGTTTTTCTGAATGTAGCTTTTTGAAGCTGGGATTGGGCAGTAGTAAGTAGCCTAGTCAGTAGATCGGATCAGATCAGATCGCATCCTAGGATTCCGAGCTGGTGGTTCTTGTATGGAGAGGGCGACTAGCTGGCTCATGATACCACGCGGGCCAAAGGTAATGATGCTTAAGGTATATATGTATATGTCTATCTATATGCTATATATGCCATGCCGCCGTCTGAACGCCATGCTAGCCCAAGCCAATGCGATGCAATGCCATGCCATGCCATACCGAGCCATGCCGGACCGAGCCTTATCCCTCTATCCTCATAATTTCATCAATCATTCATAACACCTCTCAAAACACCCCATCTCCCTCCCCCAAAACGTCTAAATCGCGATCCCACTCTCCCACCAATACTTTCCCCTATACCACCCCACCCCCAAACGCCCCCAACACCACCACCCATCCCCCTCCCCCCCAAACCCTAACCCTCTGAACAAACTGACCGGAATAGGCTCATACAACCATATCCCTCCTCTCGCGAAATCATCCGTCAGCCACCATCCCGTGTAGAACAACCATATAAAAACAAATGCGAAATTGCCAGCTTGCCTCACGCCGCTAGGAAACGTTCTGATGAGCGGGTGCAGAAGAGAACAGATACTCATTTGGAAAACGATCCCGAGCGCTTGCAGCATGAAGAAGATCGGTGCATGGGACGGATGCGTGGGTGGGAATTGACTAATACTTCCTGCAGCGTGAAGCAGACCTGAAATGCCGAACGCGAAGACCAATGCTAGGATTTTCGCCGTGGGAGAGCCAGCTCTCACGTAGCCGTTGCTGATGAGGTAGTTTGACGGGGCGGCGAACACGGACCGGAAGATCTGGTGCCACCAGCTGCCCCAGAGACCGTTTAGACCTTTGGAGAGGATATTGCTGAAGGAGCCCCATGTGCTGGCCCAGTAGTAGGGTTCGGCGCGGAGGCCGAAGAGGGAGGAGGGGTTGAAGAGGAGCGGGATGGTGAGGGGGAGGAGGAGGAATGTCATTTCGAGGGAGGTGATGATTGCTATTGTGCTGAGGGCTTGTCGGATGAAGCGCAGGGTTAGGGGCGAGGAGGTGAAGCGGGAGAGGTGTGCTGGGAGGGCGTAGCTAGTGGGCCCGAAGGTGTAGTAGGGGTCTTTCATCATGATGACTTTGAGGATGTCGAGGAGGAGGTAGCCTGCTATGAATTTGGGGAGGATAGAGCGTGCGAGTTGGCGGCGCGTGTCGTAGCGTTGGATACCGACGGAGGAGATGCCGGTTTTGGAGCGTGAGGTTACTTCTAGGCCGAGCTGGGAGAGGATGAAAGGGGGAAGGGGAGGGAGAGGTGGAATGGCCCAGTTCCAGCCGGGGCCGCGGAAGTTGATGAGGAGGTCGGAGGTCCATTTGAAGCGGTCGAGGAAGTTGGAGGGGTAGGATTGCCAGTAGTATTCCCATTCAGCAGTTTCGCTCTCCAGCTTGCCATTTGTCTGCCCGTCTTCCTTCACTCTTTGTCTCAGCTCCGCAGGTCCATTCGTGTATCCTGTCGCCTTTACATTCCCCTGCATCGCATCTCCATTACTCTGTCCTCCACTTCCACTTGTAGCTCCAGCTCCAGCTCCAGCCCCAGATACAGGTCCAGATCCAGACCTAACCCTCCTCCTCTCAACCCTCTTCGCATCAAATTGCGGCCTACACAGCACCAACCACGTAATACTCCACACCGCACCCCAAGCCGCCACAAGACCTGCCGCATACCCCGTCGCCATACTCATGCTCGTCGCCTCCCACAGCGTCTTCCATTGGAACGCCAAAATCACCGCAAGGACAGGCCATCGCGCCGCGTAGATCAGCGGGCTGTGCGTATGCGGTATACAGAGATATAGGAGGAGAAGTATACAGCCGTAGAGGTGATATGGGAGGACGAGAGGTCGCAATTTGCCTTCTTTGACGAGGACGTCGAATGCGGCGCGATAGGTGGAGGTTACGACGTGGTGGGACGGAGGAGGGCCGGTTGAGGTGAGGTAGGGGAAGTGTTTTTCCATGATGTCGTGGAGAGCGGTGTTGAGATGTGAGGATGTGGGAAGAGGAGAGGAGGAGGGAAGTAATGTCGTGGAGGGAGCGCCTCCACGAGCTGTGGTGCTGGTGTAGCACGAGGCTGTGGCCTGACTGAGCCGCTCACCGGAACAGGAAATTTGTTTTGGTGGACGCGGGTTGTCAAGCTTTGATGACGTCAGCATTCGAGATTAAGAAAGTTTCGCTTGTGATAGACAGAACGAATGAGAGGATTGTTTCTCGGGTTGATATAAAAGATAAACATTGATCCGATTTGTATGGTACTATTTGGGACTTGTGTTACTCCTTATTCACACGATCTTTTCAACGACATTGCTGGAATCCCAACTGCTACTCCCTGATCTTTGCCTCCGTGGGCAAGCTTGGAGGCTTGAAACCAAATACTGCATACAAAATTGTCGGTTTCTACTCTCTAGGTGCTGCAAGCGGTGAGCACACGTATCTACAACAGAGCTAGAGAGGCAGACAGCAAATATCAGATCCCGGTCGAGTATGACAACTTTGCGCTGCCGCAAGTCTATCTTAGCATTAGGGAACTCCCCAGACCAGCAAGTCATTTACTCAAACCACCATCCTACCAGTCCACCAACCAGCAACATGCCGTCAAGCTGTCTGTCGTAGTCACTTATCATTTCTAATTTCCATCAACCCCACGCAAATAATACCGAACAAGAATAGATTCCCGCTACCGTTCCACAATCCAATGTAGGCTTATCATATCCAAGCCAGCTCAACTCATCCCTTCTTCCCAGAAATAATGTACCAATACTGATTGTTGTTATACACACTCCCCTCGACCTCTTCCAATGGATCCAATAGCGGCCTCAATCCCATCCACTTGTTCTTCTGACCCTCTGTCAAAAACCCTGCCCCATTTGCCCTCAATCCCTCCGTCTCCTCCCTCATCTCCTTCTCATTGAACGTCGTAAACACAGTCGGGAAACCCGCAGTGATCAAATACTGAATCGACGGTCTCCACTGCTCCTGCGCCTCCTGAGAATGCCCCGAATGAAACACCACGCCCAAATCTGGTTTCTGAAAAGCGGAGTCTTGAACGTAAGAGTGGTACGGCCCTTTAAACATCGACACGGAGTGTATGCGTTTCGCGTTTGTGCAGGGCGGACAGCAATCGAGATCCATTTTCCTGCCGCCGTCTACTGGTGTAGGGAGTTGTGGACCTATGAACGCGCAGTGTAGAGATTTGAGACTGGGGAGAAGATGTAGCATCTCTTCGAAGAGCATCATGGCGTCGAGTTCCTTGGCTGTGGCGCCTATCAGGTGTAGCGTGATGGATTGCATGTTCGCGAGATTTCGGAAGACGGCTTCGAGTGCGGCGATGATGGTTAGGATCATGGTGTTCTTATCGCTTGCTGCTATGAGGGCGTTGGAGACTTGGTCGTGGCCCTTTAGGGGTTGGAGATCGCGGGTGACTTTGCCGGTTATGGAGGGAGCTTTGTCGGAGATGCTGGTGAAGTAGTCGTACCAGGAGGGGGCGGTCGAGAGGGGTCTGTAGGTTGAGCGGGGGATTTCGGTGGGCATTCCGAGGGAGGTTTCGCCCGTGTGGAGGTAGTGTTGGATGGAGAAGAGCTCGGCTTTGGCGATGGAGGTGAGTTTGGGACAGGAGTGGTCGTGTGGGCGGGAGGATGAGGTGCAGCTGTTGCAGTATGCTGCGATGTTGCAGGTTGGACACAGCTTCAGCTTGTCTTCGTTGGAGATCTGGTTTTGGGAACGGTAGCATTTGGCACAATATGGTTGGTACCTATATGACGTGTTTAGTACAATCGACCACTTTAGAAGAGAAGGATAACATACAGCAAAATTCGTTCATCATTAGAAGCCGAGATTTGCTTTTCCTCACAGCGAGACCTATACACATTTACCGTGCTCCACTTAAAAAGTATCAGTATTGTATTTTATCCAGAATTAAGAGCATGGCAACTCACAACTTGCAATCGATACTCCTTCCAAGTTCTGGGGTCTTTCTTGTCTGAAAAAAGACCATTCATCTCCACAAGGATTTTGCAAATTTGCTTGTGGCCATCTGACCAGTCTTTCTTCTGACATTTCGGGGAGCAATAGCTATATAAAATCGTCAGACCTCGTACATTTTTCCAGTGGAGGATGAAAAAACTTGCCTGGTACGCTTGCATCCTCCACATTTGTTAAGTTTAGGGAACTGCTGGAGACAAGTGGTGCAAATAGCTCCTTTGCATGCAAGTACCGGCTTGGGGAAAGTAAGAAAGTTGGACATAGACATTGTGATGTTCTAACCAAAATGATGATCGAAAAGTATGTCTATGTTGATGTTGATTAGAGGAAGTTAAAAATTGCGGTGTCGAGGCGGGATGACGCTGCAGCCTGGTGGAAATCAGGGGTTTCGCTTGCGGGCGGGAGGCAAGTTCCCGGGGTTTTAGCGTCTTGTCACAGTCTTGCTTCAACGTCCACTCTTCGACTTCACCCTCCTAGGAACAATCATAATATGTTAAAGCTTGATTGGAGAGATCAAAATCGAATCGAGTTACAAGAAGGCAGATATACGAATAAAGGTACATAGCGTCAACAATAACGATGTTGACGGCCGCAACGAATCTCGGACGACAGTGAGCTTGGGGCTGTTGTGGCAATGGTTTGGCCCGACCAAAGCCCGCTCTGCTGCACTCCACGCAGCAAGACAACATATGGCTAGCAGCTTGGACGCTATCCAATAGGCTCATTCAAAATTGCCGGAACACTTCAGCGCTTGCCTTCAAAGCAAAGTGTATAGGGCACAGAAATGCCAAAAGGTTACCAACTTGGTAAGGGAGTTTCTGGCTTGACTACCTTCAAAGATGGACTTCTATCATCTGAAAACTTGGGTTCAACCAGGAGTCCAGTGTTGATCGCTTCGCTGGACCTGGACAACTAGGATGGTATCTGCTCGGCTTCATACATTTCTAGGACAGGCCGTTTGATTGTCGAAAGCCATATTCCAATTATTTTCCATGTTACCAGAAATACCTACTAAGTTCTAACGAGATAGACCGACATCACTGGTCTCATGGTCTGTCTTTCAGGGATATGTCGACCTCATGGAGATTCTGTAGGGTAAAACTCACAGGAAGTAGAGGGCCTTAATGTCGCAGGATCATCCAGGTACATGTGGAATGGGAGTCGACGCTAGGGTCACAAGAGACCATACACAGACGAAGATTACTATGCATTCTCGACTACGATTTATATCGACCCGACTCCATCAACACCCCAAGTCCAACAAAATAATATACATTCCGAATTACCACCCTCTACGCAGACTTTCCAGCCTTCGCCTTCTTAGCAGCAATCTGGGCTTCAGTGTGGTGTCTTGCCTCGACGTCACGGGCTCCCTTGGCTGCCTTTGCCTTCTTTGCCGCAATCTGAGCTTCGGTGTGGTGGGGTTCGCGGGATTCAACCTCGATATCGCGGGCTCCCTTACCAGCCTTTGCCTTCTTTGCAGCGATTTGAGCTTCGGTGTGGTGGGGTTCACGGGATTCAACCTCAACATCGCGGGCACCCTTACCAGCCTTTGCTTTCTTAGCTGCGATTTGGGCTTCAGTGTGGTGACGAGCTTCAACATCGCGGGCTCCCTTGGCTTCCTTTGCTTTCTTGGCCTACTTATTGTCAGTGAGGTCTTGCGCGGGCTGATGGGAGAACTTACAGCAATCTGGGCTTCGGTGTGATGAGGCTCACGAGTCTCGACCTCGACATCACGAGCTCCCTTGGTGGCCTTTGCTTTCTTCGCGGCAATCTGGGCTTCAGTGTGGTGACGAGTCTCAATGTCACGAGCGCCCTTTGTAGCTTTGGCTTTCTTTGCGGCGATTTGGGCTTCAGTGTGGTGGGGCTCGCGGGTCTCAAGGGCAGCATCCTCGGCATCTTCAAGGTCTTCTTCATCCTCAAGATCTTCTTGATCCTCCAGAGCCTCGTCAGCAGCCAGATCGCGACCAGCCTTGGAAGCTTTGGCCTTCTTAGCAGCAATCTGGGCCTCAGTGTGGTGACGAGCGATCAGGCTGCGAGCACCTTTGGCAGCTTTGGATTTCTTAGCCTGTATAGGTGTCAGATTTGCCTGGTTATTCGAGAACGAGTTGACTTACGGCAATCTGAGCCTCGGTGTGGTGAGGCTCACGAGTCTCAAGAGCAGCATCCTCTGCGTCCTCAAGATCTTCTTGGTCCTCGAGATCCTCCTGATCTTCCAAGGCCTCATCTGCCGCGAGATCACGCCCGGCCTTTGAGGCCTTGGCTTTCTTTGCAGCAATTTGGGCTTCAGTATGGTGGCGAGCTTCGACATCACGAGCACCCTTTCCGGCTTTCGCCTTCTTGGCTGCGATTTGAGCCTCGGTGTGGTGACGGGTTTCGAGGATCTCGATGTCACGAGCACCCTTGGATGCTTTGGCTTTCTTGGCCTGAAAAGTATTAGTACGTACGGTGAGAAAGGGGAATGTGCGGGGTGACATACAGCAATTTGCGCCTCAGTGTGATGTCTAGCCTCAACGGGTTCAACAGACCTGGCCAAGTCTTGGGATTGGGATGGAATGGCGTAAGCTGATGCCAGCGGAACAGAGGCCAAGAGGCCGAGAGCGAGGAGTTGGGAGACGGAAGTATACATGATGAAGGAATGTAATAAAGACTGGCCGGCAGTGAAACGAATGGAATAGGTAAGGATTGAATGAAAGAAGTGTGAGTGGGCTGATGAGTGGATTTGAGAAGGTATGTGGGAGCCAAGTTCCTTTATACATCATGTCACTTTGATTGCTGGTGGAGCAACAACTCAGGAGAGCTTAATCCAGTTCGGACGACAGCTGGCTGGGAAGGTCGTAGCACGATCCATCAACAGTCCGAGACGGATGTTGCTTGATGAACCGCGAGGTTCCGCCCTGACACTGGAAGTTGGCCGCATCGCATTTAGATCGTAGACTCCTCCTGATCTAATCAGACTAGTACTATTGGCTGTCAGATTACCTCGCCGTCAACATCCAGGACAAGCTTTGTCGGCTAGAGTTGGGTCAAACACTAGTCGTCGTCAGAACCTTCCGCTCTTCTCCATTGAGGCTCTCCGGTAGTTTGATCTTCGGGGATTAATGACTGGAGCCGACCCTGTCAGGAGCATGGGGAAGGTTTAGTCTATGGATGGTTTGGATGTGCAGTCTCAAGATATCTTGAGGCATTAATCGCGCGATGGGATCCTTGGAAGAACGTCTTGGTGTGGAACTCGAACCGCGGAACCGAAACTCATCTCTTGGTTCTTGGTTTGAGGTGAAGCTTGATTTTGACAGGCAGCTGCCATCTCAACTTTGGGATGAAAAGTACGATGCATTTTTTTCTTAATGCATCATCCGAACACATTGATTCCACATCACTTATGCGTAGCCACGCCGTAAAATTACTTGCGGTCGAGCAGTGCAGCTGCACCACTGTGGATTATTGGATAGGACCACTAGGACCTTCTTACCGCTGGCTATTCTCTAATCCATTTAGGTACGTCCGAGGTCCATTTTACTCGACCTCGCTGGTTGGGGTTTCATTGTGGGGTTCCTGAGGTTGGGATTTGTTTCTGGTTGGCACTAGTGCTGTACATGGTGGAACCTGGCAATTGTTTCAAGAAGTCGATGGCTCGATCGTGCATGACTCCAATACAGCGATCAGACGAGCCCATCGCTAACACTTACACTGCTAACCCTATGACATGATCGGGGGTCACTGGCGGTTGGCGAGTTGATATCCTCTCCTTACTGAAATCCGTCTGCCAGTTTTCTCTCTCTTTCCTTTCAGCAATTGCTTCTGGTCAAGTACATTCGTTCAAGATTATTATTTTTCGCTTCTTTTCCAACTACCAGGAGTAGTATTCTGCGCAGTTATGTCGTCCAAGTACGAGGCCGTCCGAGACGATGAGAAGTTCCATGAGCCGTTTCCGAGACGATCGTCAACTTCAACGTCGGATTCGACATTATTAGAGGACGAGGAAGATGCCAGACTCACTCAGCCGCGTCGGAAGCTCAACATTAGATGGATGTGGTTGATTCATGCAGCTCTACTTTCACTTTCTTTCACGATGTTTGTGGGTGCATTCTTCACACGAGCGTCAACCTTGGAGCATGTGAGGAAGTTCTCCGCGTACTGTAAGTAGTTAAAACCCTGTTAGAAATCGCAAGAAGGCTAATTGACATCGTTTAGCTCCCGCTGCAGAAGCTGTTGAATACCAAAGAGTCAAATTTAATGCAACCATGGGAGAGGGTTCGCCGTATGTTGGGAAAGGTCCAGAAGTTGATAAAGCGTGGCACGCTATCTCGTATGATAGTAAGTTAGTTGTGCTCGAATACTCTGTGTCTGTATATTAACAACAATCAGTCGGAGATCAAGTCATTACCGATGAAGAACTGGAGATCATTGGCATGCCGAAGTCACACTTGAGGGCCAAGAACCCCAAGACTGGAGTGGAAGGGTACCGGGTTGGCTTGGAAGTGTTCCATCAACTTCACTGTATCAACCTGCTCCGCCAAGTCACCTATAAAGAACACTACATGGAAGTTGGCAATGGAAATTTTGCTGGAACTCAAGAGGACCTTCAAATGCATACCGGTAAGGTTGTACACCTCATACGCAGAATCTTTCCCTAACAAGTTCTAGATCATTGCCTCGAGATACTCAGAATGAACGTGGAATGCAACGCTGATGTGGGCGTCTTTACATTCTACATGATGGATGGAGACCCACTTCCGTGGCCAGAACTCAACTCTATCCACCAGTGCCGAAACTTCGACAGAGTGAAGGAATGGGCTATAGACAACTCGGTAGGAAACATGGAGCGGGGAGACGTAAATCCATAGATATCAATCTAATACATTTCTGTGTACCCATTTACCAAAATGCAACCACTCTGACTTCCAAAGACTCTCTCGGGGACTCGTCATCAGACCCGTCAATATGAAAACTACAATGTGGAATCCCACCCGCCACATCAGAGCCACGCTGCTCGCTCTCACTGTCGAAGAACTTCAAAACAGTAACCTCATCAGGCTTCTGGTCCTTGCACCAATACCACCTATGGTCATCCCCAGCCTTTAAGAGCTTAATATCCGTCTCATAAGGCCCAATTATCCCAGGCGGCCTCAGCACATATCTAACCAAATCCTCCTCCTTCACACTCTTCCACTCCACAAACGCAAGGGGGTCTCTCTTGACTTGGCTTAGCGGCCTCCAAGTCCCATACATTGCCCATCTCCTGCCCTTGTAATTCTCATTTATGCCGCCAGGCAAGCGCTCCGCTTCGTTTTCAGCAGCAATGATATCAGCTGCCTCATCAGCGATATCCTGTCGCCAGTTTCGCAGCGTGCTGCGAGCGCCTACAGGACCGAAGTCAATGTGTGGTTTCTTTGCTGGTCCTTGTGACTCGCTTGCTTCGAAACCTTTGACTCGAGGTCGGTCAGCTACGAACGCAGGAAATGTATTGTTGCCTGTGAGGATTCGCTTCTGGACTTCTTCCGGCTTGGGAGGTACGGGCTCGCGATGTAATCTCGTTCGAGCGGTTCCGCCTAGGATCATGATCTTCTTTGCGCCGGTGACTTCTAGCATTAGGCTTTCTATTTCAGGGTAGTGGATCGCCTCGCGGAGGTCATGATTGTTCCAACTCTGCCTTGTGTAAGGGGGAGAGAAGAGGGCGCTAGCATGTTTGAGGACTGTGAAGCCGTGGGTGTCGAGGGTGTAGATAGGGGAGGGGAGGAAGAGCGACGGTCTGATGTCTTCGATTCGGACGACTTTAGGATTTGCTTCTTTGACCGCTGATGCGGCTGCAGTGCCTGTGCTGGGGTCCGCTGGAGAGGGACCATCATAGTAATTTATTGTTGCTTCAATTGTAGAGCGACTTTGTACTGCTGTTTGTGACATTCTTGCGATTTCTGTAAATGGACAGCTATCGATATTTATTTGGTTATCACGAAATATCTACATTCTTGAAATAATTATCGGACTGTCCGGCTTAAGATGACCGTATCTACATCAGCGTCAGCACTGCGCCGTTGATAAACAGTCAACAAATGCTCCTTCATCGTAAATTTCAGCAAATCAACAAAACAGCCAAAAGCAGCCAAGAGGCGTCGTCAATTGAGGTCCAATCACCGCTTCTTCCCCACAACATCGGCACCACTTCCCCTGTCTAAGCTTGCCTGCAACTTGGCACAATTCTCGTCTCAGCTTGCCGCTCTATCCACAACATCCCAGATGGGACGTGATCGACTCTGGGATACAGGCTTCACTTGCCCGTTCGAACGTTCTGGATTTCACACATCTGAGAACTGGTGAAACTGATCAATTGACGAAGGGGTGGCTCTTGGCCGCCAGCAGCATACCCGGGTTGTCGGATCGTCTTGAACGAAGAGCACGTCGTCGACTCTCCTGCATTCGAGAATCCCAACAAAGGCAGCCAATGGCTCGAATTCATCCGTTCAAAGCGAAGTAAACAATACAGTGGATATGCAGTGCTCCCGACGGGCAATTTTGCTGCACCTAGGGGCGGCCCGATGTTCTTAGCGAGCTTGAAAAGGGGGGACGGCAGAAGATTTAGCGGCAGTAGCAATGCTCGCATGGACATCAAATGTCAAGGCGGAAGATCCATCTAATTTTGATCTCTGATTTCCCCCTTAGGTATAGACATGGCCAGCCTGCCCAGAAAGCTTAAGCTCCTAGAAGTCTGGGCCAGCAAGTCGAGACGAGTTCGGATGGCATCGATCGAGGGATCGTCTGAAACCAATTACTGACACTTGCTTGGGAGCAAGCCCACGCGACCCATCTGGAGAACAGATGAAACCTGATGTAACCTCCCCTTCAGGTTTGTTGCTGATTGACTTCACACTAGTGTATGATAACCCGCCGTCAGTAGGAAGAGACCTTCCGCCTTTGCCTGGACAGCCCGAGAACCGTCGTCTGAAAGTTGTTGTCAGTTCGTCTCTTCACTTCTCAGATTAACCGGTTGGTGTGTTTGATATTATCGACGGTCTGGGACTGGTTTTCTTCGTACCGCAAGAACTGGATTCTTTACTTTCTGGAACTGGATTCTTTTACGTTTATTTTTGGTCCATTTTCTCCCGTCGGATTGAGCTTCACATTCGTTTATTGCCTTCACTATGGCGCTGTTACATCACGAGAAAGAGAGCAGATATGCTACACTGGACGATGATGAGGTCATGTCCATCGACCTTGAGAACGATAATGACCACGACTCCGACACTACGCTCGCTTCTGATGGATTCCTGAGCAGTAAACAATCCGCTTTTCGAGAATCAAGATTTGAGCGCAGTTCACGATTATCGACGGTGTTGACGTGGATACGATGGGGAGTCGTCGTGTTCTTCCAAGGGATCATCATCATGTTATTACTGCCAACGAGTGGGGTACTAAGTGATGGGTGGGCTGGGCTAGGGACAGCAAGTGGTTGGACGCAAGATAAGACCGAGACAGGTGGTGATGTTAATGGCCTGTACATCCCAAGTGAGTAGAGATAATACCCTCTATCAGGTATTGGGATTGACGAGGATAGCGAGCCATAAATGGACACTGCTCACTTCAGACGAGGAGATGTTCGTACCGAACATGACAACCAACGACAATCGAATGGAGATTCGAAAGAACTGGGACATGTTGATGCCTCGTAAGTTCTCATGAAAATTTAAAGATGCCCAATTACTTACATGTCCAAGTCGGGAGTGGAAGTGTCTCAATCCCAGACTGGGAGCAACATCCAATGCTCGGGAAGCCAATCGCAACCGACCCACTGCGCTCTGGACCCATCTTCGAGGCTTCTTGGACTCACGCTTTGCACTGCGTAGGTCTTCCGACACGGTCGAGAAGATGAAAAGCTAACGAGAATAGTTATACTACACAGTAGACACCTACCACCAGCTTGTCGTGAACAACAAATTTGGGTTCGATGGGGAACGAAATGATTACCACGCAGCTCACTGCTTCGAGTACCTCAGAAATCAGATCATGTGTATGGCAGACATGACACTTGAAGGCTCGGAGTCTGTATTAGATGCAACAGGGAATGGACAAGCACATATGTGTCGGAACAGAGAAGAAGCGATTAAGTGGATTGAGGACAGAAGGGTGGACGATATTCAGAGCATCGTTGGTCCAGATCCACCGAAGGCCAATTCGAACGACACATCAGAAGAAGTAGCGCCGACAGATTCATAAAGTCAGACAAACTTAAATTGAAATTTAATACCATTTGAATCTAAGTTTGTTTTTTCGGAGACATGTGTTGAATCCTAGTTGTGCTGACGGAGATAAATAGCCAACGTCGTTTCTACCTCCCGAAGTGTTTTAGCTCCAACGATCGAGCGATTGTGTACACCACGAGAGCTGCAGCTGCGCCCTTGGATACATTAGCGTTGAGTTTCAAGTGTTTTGAGAGAAAAGCTTACCAATTCAAAGCCCACATCTGCACCACCGATAGCCTTCGCAACTGGTCCAACAAGCCAAGTCTGGTCGGAACCCATGAAAGCAGCAGTAACACCACACGCCCAAGACACAAAAGCTGCGATTCCAGGCGGCAGATGCGGTGCCGAGTCCCAAGCACTGGTGTCATATCCATGACTTCGGCGAAACATGAAATGTTCTGTCAGGACGATGACAGCAAACGGGGTCGCCCAATACGATAGCAGATTGAGGAAGTTCTCCAGAGCTTCCACGAAGCGATTTCGTAGAATACAAGAGACGGTCAAAGCGACTCCGAAACCAAAGAGCGTGACGAGAATTCGCGGGATCTTCTGCGTCCATCCTGAAATGGCTTGAACTGATAGACCGAAAGAGTAGATATTGGGGATATTGGCACCCATAATGCTGAAGGCCAAGAGAACTTGGATGAATCGTCCGAAGCCGCGAACGCCGGCACCATGTCCTGCGAATACTGCGCCGACAAGACCACCGATTCCTCGATCATCGTATACGTCAGCGAAGTTGTAGATTGGATTTGGGTTGGCGATCAAAGTAGCAAGGGCGACGCCAATAATGAAACCAATTGTAGAGCCGATGTATATTCCGCAGAATGTCCAGATGAAGGTCTTCCACTTCGGAGTCTTGGTTGGCATGTAAAGAGAGTAGTCTGCGGCGAGTGGAACCCAGGTGACGCCCCAAGAGAAGATCAGAGCTCCGAATGAGAGAACGCCGAGTCTGGAGTCGTCGCCTTTTGCCATTGGTGTATTGACGAAATGCTTCCCTCCCATGCCGACGACAATAGCTGCGAGTACGATAGTGAACGCCCATCCGAAGCGGTCGTAGAGATGGATTGCTCTGTACCCAAGAAAAGAAGCGACAAGTGATCTACATATCTTTGTTAGCGGCAATTCAAGATGAATTTGATAGTGTATGGAGGACTCACGCTACCAGAACTAAGACCATGGCTGCAATCAAAGGCAGTTTTCCATCAGCAGCATCGTACAGTAGCCCACCCGCACCAACGGTATTGATCACCAACCACTTAGTCAAATTAGCCCAGTGCTCCATAGCAGCTCAGAATACATACTCCGATGCAAGTAATTCCATTCAACAAAACAATCAGCTTGCTCGCCCAGTATCCGAAGCTGTAACGGACAATGATCATACTTCTCATTCCCAGCTTTGGTCCAAGATACGATATGACCGAAGGACCAAGGTCGCCCAGAAAATTGAAGAATATGATAGTCAAGAACGAATCCCACCATCCGAGACCGAAGAGGAGCGGGCCCAATGCTCCAGTTGTGAAAGCCGAGTAATGGAAATTCGCAGTACTCCAAACGAACCATGTGCCTGTTTCTTTTGTTAGTTGTTCTTATTGATTACATGAGCGTGATTTGACTTACTCCATGGCTTTTGGGCAGGATCTCTTGCTTCCTCAGGAACTTGTTGACATCCGATGGTTTCTGCCCCGAGCTTCTCGCTCAGAAGATGCACTTTACTCCATACCGACGGGACTTCCGTGATATCACGCAAATTGGTGATTCGAATAACTTCTCCTTGTTGGTTCGAATCTGTAGCATACAGCTCCGGCTCGGGTGCTTTATTCTCGAGAAATCCCATCTTGACAGTATGAATTGAAGTTACACAAGGAGAAGAGAAAGTGGGAGGATCTGGCCTAGATAAGAAGGGTAAGGAGGCCAAGAAAAGAGTGGAGTGATGCCGTTCCCATATCTCTTGGGTGGAGAGCTTGTGCTAATCAAGCTCCATGCCAAAAAGTAACCCCCGACGACTGGTGTGAATGAATGGGTATCTCCTTGAGGGAGCTGACGTGCTGTAAGTACGTCGACTTAACTACATCACTTTGATGCTGAATGGTCAGACCCAATTGCACAGCTTCTAGTGGCAAATCCAATACATTCGCAATGAAAACCTAATCATCTTCTTGGATATCTTTGCGAGCTTACAGTATCTACCCTCAGATAAGGAGAGCCGGCTAGATAGAGCGGAATGATGGGATTCCCCAGCAATTGAAGAACGAAGTTAAAGGTAATTTTAGGAGAGACCTGGCCAGGCATTGACGTTGATCAACCCATTGCTTGACCTTGAGATGAATCCTGGAAATTGTGATAGGATATCCCACTTATGAAGAGGAGGCGAGATAAGGACGGAGATTGAGAGATAAGGTTCAGTACGGAGGAGATACGAAGCGGTAGAGCGCGGCCGAAGAATTTGACTGATTTACTGATGCTTCAGCATCCATGGACTTGGAAATATAAGCCAGCCATACCCATTATCTTCGCTCAGTCGCTGTGGTGGTAGCATCGCTTGTAAAGCAGTGTTGATTTGAAAGATAACAGCCGCAGTCACGAGAAAACAGTTCCAAGGTTTTTATTTTAACGTATGCACTGAAAGAGAAGAAAGTAGAATAACCTGATCTTGGGGGTTTGAGACGCGTAAGTGTATAATTTCGGCTTCGTTTAGCTATCATGTCTCGGTATTGAGATGATTTCGACGTAGTGTTCCATGAAAGTCGAGGACCACCAGGACTAGTGTTGTTGGGAGGAAAAGTTGGGGGCGGAAAATGCGGGGTCATCTCGCTTGCTCGACGATGAACATCACGATTCATTATCAATGTCACCCTTCAATGCTTCATTGTGTCATTTCACTAATCTGCTCTAAAATATTCTATCATTACAACATGGATCAAGCCTAGCCTTTCAACTTGCATCACTAGATCGATTCTGAGATAACATTGGATTTCTGGCATCTAGTCGAACGGGGTTTGTTTACAAGGCAGCCAAGAAGTCTTGAGCTGGCAACACATTCGTTGATACTGTGAAATTCTTTACTATTGGCGCTCTTCAGAGAGGTCTTGATCAGGATGTCTGTGAATGATGTAATGACAGTGGCTTCGACTTTACTTCCACTGCTTTCGTTCGGAACAGTAAATGGCCTTGATCTAACCCGCCAATAGATACCATGAACTTCTCATCAACTCAATCAATGTGTAGTTGTAATTCGATCATGGTAATACCTTTGATCTCCTCATATCAACAGCCAAAAGAACTTGCAAAAACCCCGCGACAACAGTACCAAGGAACATTAGCAATGCACTTAGTCCCCAATACCATTTCAATATACTGAGGGCCACGATTGGGAGAATACAGGCAAGAGCAAACCAAAGTCGGTAACGAACGCCAAGAAGATGGTCGCTGGCGTGTCGAATAGTGAGAATATACGTCATCAGAACTGAGAGCAGTTGCGTAAGTGATGTCTGGACAGTGTTGACATAGTCGGAGGCAGAAGGCTTGGATGGAGTGTTGCCGGAGAAGGAGATGACTTGGATTACAATGCAAATTACATATACTGCAGGATTTATACTCCAGACTGTAAGGTCATCCTAGCGAGGGTTCATGTCAGAGAAGGTAAACTTATCCCTGCTGCAGTACTCACCTGGAGACAACGCAAAATTTGGAATCTCGATGATGTTTCATATTGGTCTGATATTCTGCGCGACATTACTGAACCTCTTACAAGAACCCTTGTAGAAACGCTGTCCTCTTGATATGCTTCCCTTTTCCTCACTTTGATATTGTTAGCACTCGAAAACTTGTCTATAATTAGTCTGCGCAGGTGTGATGTACTTTGCGAGGTTTGTGAAGAGGCATTTTGCTCGATCTTCCATCTCTTATAGTCCTCTTGAGCTCGAACGACCGCAAGTTTTCTTTTGGTCCATCTTTGAAGTATCCCACATCTCGCATAGATGCCATCTACAACCTCCGGTGGCAATCTCTTTTCGGGGCGATTGTGCTCCGCGATCACTTTCTTACTCTCGGTCAGAGCATCATTTGCCAGCTTTTCAACTTCCCTCGTATGGTCGTCCCATTGAGCAAAATCAGGTGCGAAATCTGCTTGTTTCTGGATATAGTCCATATAATCTCGCCAACTCGTGATGGAATCGTACTCGCAACCCTTTGTTCTAGATGCACGGTCGAAATGAATGATGTAATCTATGGCCTCTACGGAAGTTGAACAGTTGCGTGTCTTTGTGCTGTTTAATCTATCAATTGCCTCGTAAGTTCTCACTAATGCTGGTAAGAGAGGAAAAGCTTCAAAGATGTCAGAGCCGCGATCTATCAGAGCCAAGTTGGAATGATCTTACATTGGTCGATAAATTCTACAGCGTCTGGAAACTTCGGGTTCAAGCTGAGAAACTGCCCACCAGTTATTGACCATCGCTGGTTTTCGCGCCCTGATCGCTGGAAGAACCCTCCGTTAAACCACTTATTTATAGGATTTGAAACTGGGCAAGGCTTTGACTCCGACATTATTAGTGAGTGAGGGTCTCAGAATCGTGCTCTCAGCAATTGTAGTGTAAGTGATAGCATAATACTGCTTCACGAACAATTCTTCTGGGGATGGGATTTATTCTACCAGCAAGGCTGTATGCATGGAAAGACATGGAACATCTGTCTCGGTTGCACAGCCATTCAGCGACCCAGGCGCATTGCCGCAAACAGACATCACTTGACTTTATCCAACCTTAATTACACTGAGCACTTGCAGGAGGTTTGTGGTTGGAGATGAGAGACCCGGTTAGTGAAGACGCCCGAGTCAAATTTAGGACCAATCTTCTCTGTATCATAGATTTTGATTTTTAGCACAGATTAATGTCGACATTTGAAAGCTTCGTACTTTTTAGTGGTCGAGTATTTACAGGCAATGCCGGTGAGTAAACGGAGAAAGCTCGCCAATATCAAGGAGATGTTGATCACGCGGGGGTGCGACATAGACAGGAGGTATTTGAGAATAGAAACGCTTCGACCTTCTCTTGTACTTTAGAACTCAACTCTTCGTAACCCCCTCCTGGAAATTCCGCAATGTTCTCTGACCTATACAAATGCTCAATCGCAATTCTCCCATTGAAAACCGCATTGAGCAGAAAAAAACACAGGCTTTATGCCTCTAAAACTCCAGGTATCATCTTGCTAACCACGTAACTCCAAAGAGAACATCCAATCAAACGAGAACCCTTTCATCTGGACTTTGGATTCAGCCAGACCTTGATCTCATAGCCCGCTTTCGCCAGTGAGGCCCCGATACTCTCCAGTATTTTCCACAGCTGGTTTGGCAGGAACGTAACGATCCACAAGACTCCATAACCGACAAACCACAGAATCTCTCCCAGCAGACCAAAGAGCGCTTTCATCATCTTGTAAGACGTGTCCCCAAATGCTTTGATCCATGAAAAGATCAGCTTCGGAAGTGCGACAAACACGGCCTTCAAAACCTCGACGAAACCGTTCCAGATATCTCGCAGCGTGAGAGATTTGAAGAACGAGATAACAGCTTCGACGAGCGTGGAGAAGAAAGATACCACTTTCAGCACGGCATTCCATATTGTCTTTCCCAATGACGTGATCCCATCAGAGATCCATTTCCCCAAGATTCTCAAAGCTTTCGGAAGCTTGACCGTGAGTAGCCTCCACAACCAGACCGTAAAACCCTTGATCAGCTTCGGC
The DNA here is from genome assembly GCA_026120085.1 of Cadophora luteo-olivacea. Taxonomy (NCBI): domain Eukaryota; kingdom Fungi; phylum Ascomycota; class Leotiomycetes; order Helotiales; family Ploettnerulaceae; genus Cadophora; species Cadophora luteo-olivacea. The sequence continues at coordinate 150,232 of JALRMC010000007.1, forward strand.
AGCGTCTCAGTCGCAAACCTCCACATCCCCTTCGCCGCACTCTTCATGCCCTTGGGAATTTTCATAATTTTCTTACCCATCCAAACCCCCGCCCTCTTCGCCCTCCCCGGCATCTCTCTAGCCTGATGTTTACACCACGGCCCGAACTCCTTCCTCTTCTCCCAACACCACTTACATCCTTTAACTACCGGCTTAACAATAACATGTTTCGGCACCGTCCAGAGAAAGAACTTCTCTATATCCCACACAAAGAACTTGATGAAAAGTCCTATCCTGGAACAGATTTTCTTGATCCGTTTTAGCGATTTCCGGTTTTTGAATTGCCAGCGCTTGAACCCTCCGGTGCGGCGAGAAGGGAGATAGTCGACGATTTCGCGGTGGTTGTTTTCGGCTGCGAGGCGCAGGGCGATTTGGCCGTCGGGAGCGATGAGGGAGTCTGAGGCGTGGTATTGTTCTATGAGGAGTTTGACGAGGATGAGGTGTCCGAGGGAGGAGGCGAGCATGAGGGGGTTGCGGAGGGTGGATGTTGCGGTTGAGGTGGAGGTGTCGTATTGTGTTGACTGGGTTAGTTGTTAGTCAATTATTATAATCTCAAGACTATCATCTCGCGGAGTATCGCATTTGTAGGATATCAGTGAGCGATGGTGAGAATGAGGGAGCACGCACTTCCCAGCCGAAGTCATTGACATCCGCTCCCGCCTCGAGAAGCTGCTGCACGATCTGTAAATTTTTCTTTTTCACGGCTCTTAGTAATGGTGTCTCATTTCGGAATTTGGTGTCTGCTGTCACTGCTCCTTCTGATATGAGACGAGCAATATATTCTTGATTTCCTTCGTCGATGGCGCGGAAGAGGTGACCCGCTGCGGAGGCTTCTTCGATAAGACGCGACTCTGACGAGGCATTGATGTTGTTGTCGTTAACATGCGAGCGGATGGATCGGATTAGCTCTTCTTGTGTGAGGGGTACATATGAGCCGGAGTCAGTGTATGCGGGACTGGGGTCAGAACTGTGGTTGATGGCGGGGTTGTAGTTTGGAGGTAAGGGCTCGGTAGAGTCTTGTTCCTCACGATGATCAAGCGAATAGGCAGGCGGAGCAGGTTGGTTCATCTTTGGTGGTAAAGATGCTTCTTCATCGGAGCCCATGCTGAGCTTGAGTGTTGCGTGAGAGTGGAATATATGATGCGATTCGACAGTTGATTGCTGAGTGTTGTGAATGAGTCAAAGTTTCTGACGTTGAATGTTGGCTCCCTAATTAAGCGTAGACGCTCCAATGATCATTACATGCATCTATCGTGAATCACACAATCAAAATCTCAGGGCAGATATTCGATATATAACCTCAACCCATCAGAACACGAGCACGCGCTCACATTCTCAGCTCTCTCGAAATTAACTTTCTGCCTGATCCGCAGCAAAGCCACATCAACCCATTCTTTGTGCTACCGTCCCTGTTATTGAGGCTGATGCAAGCCACAACGTTCTTGGGCTCGCTTAGGACCCCTGAAATAGGCGGCAGATATGCCCTGAAGCAGCCCGGCAGGCAGACTGGGGCAGCCAACCGAGGTTGGCTACTGCTGACAGCTTGGCGATGCATGTGCAGCTTCGACATTGGACGTGAAGGACAGAAAGTGCGAACTGACCAATGGAGGGGACGTGTTGAGATATAAGACTTCTTTTTGCGATGCTCTGCGCTCGATCTGGTATGGGCATAGGAGCTTATAAATTACTTATCTCCATGGGGATTTCTGAGAGGTGCGAGCGAGCCTGTCTTGAATTGGTAATAGATAAAAGAACGAATATGCCAGTAGACTTATAGCAGACTTTTGATTTCCATTGCAGTCGTCAATCTCTTCCTTCAAACAACTTGAGATACCAAGATGTCTTCCCCAACCCTCGCACCAAAAGTAGCATTCATCCTCCAAATTAAAGTAACAATCGACCCGAAAGACCGCGCCACCTTCCTCGAGCACTTCAAGCCGGTCTACGAAGCGGTGATCAACGAGCCGGAATGCGCGTATTTCTTCATCGGTGAGAATGCGCAGGAGCCGGGAGTGTTTAGGTGGACTGAGGGGTGGACGAAAGATGTGAATTGGTTCATGACGGTGAGTTCTATCGCGGAATATGTTTGGGTCTTCGGGTTGTCGGGGTAGAAATAAAAGGAGCACGCGGAGGAAAATTCGGGACTAGTAAATGCTAACTTTTGGCCCAGAATCAAATCACGAAGGCATACTATGAACCGTATTTGAAGGCCACGGAGCCGATGTTTACAAGTCCAAGTAAGATCTAGAAATTAGGTGTTGGACAGAGATGTAGATGCAGTGACTGACATCCATTCAGGAGTTGCGGAGATGTACTCGCCTCTTGAAGGAATGGGACATATCACGATGGAATAAGAAGCAGACAAACTCATTATATTCAAACATGTGTTCAATCATATAAGCTATTTCCCAACCGTCCAAAACTCCTTGCCGTGTTATGCTATGCATGTTGCTAAGTGCTCTCGTCAAACCGCAAATGACAAACAGAATTTTACTCAAATTTCCCCAGCGCCTCGTTGAAAATCTGCACAAAGTTCCAAACCTCTGCGTACGTATTATACAAAGGCACAGGTGCAATACGAATGACTCCCGGCTTCCTCTTATCAGCCACAATACCCGCTTGCTCCAACATATCGGACACGGTATCGAGTCTTCCGTCGGCAAGCAATACGCTCAACTGCGTGCCTCGTGCGTCTGGGTTCGATGGAGTGATGATGCTGAAGCCGCGCTTGTAGTGAGGACTGGCGTGCAGCAGTGTCTCCAGGTAGGCGGTCAGTTTGACGGATTTGGCGCGGATGTCGGACATGGAGGTTTGATTGAAGACGGAGAGGGAGCCGCTGAGGGAGGCGAGCTCGACGGTCGAGCTGGTGGAGACTTGGTAGCCGCTTGCGCCTGGGCTGGGGCGGAAGTCTGGTTGTTTTGTTAGTTTCGATTCATCTACCATGAGGCTGGAATGGATCGTGGTAGTACATACTGTTCTGCATGTTCATGCGGCCGACTTGGTCGCCGCCGTACCATCCTGCTAAACGATGTCTGTAGACTGGCTTGTTCTCGCCTTGCGAGTAGTCGACTGTGCCGTGTCTTTCGTGGACGTAAAATCCTCCCACGCCACCAGGTCCAGAGTTCAGGTACTTGTATGTACACCAGACGGCAAAATCAACGTTCCAGTCGTGTAATTGAAGGGGCACGTTTCCTACTGCGTGAGCGAGATCCCATCCAACTGTTAGACCCTTGGACTGAGCGTAGGCAGTGATGGTTTTCATGTCGAAGAACTGGCCGGTGTAGTATTGGATTCCTGGCAGAAGGAGGAGTGCAGTGGTGGAAGCATGTTCATCGATAACAGACAAGATCTTCTCGGTTGTGACCTCGAAGGTTCCCTCTTCAGGCCCGATCAAGATCATGGATTCTTCTGGGTTGTAGCCGTGTTGTCTGATCTGAGACTCGATCGCAAAGTGATCACTTGGGAATGCTTTCCAGTCCAGGATGATCTTGTTCTTGGTTGCGGTAGGAGTATAGAAACTCGCCATCAACAGATGCAAGTTCACGGTCAAACTGGCCATGATACCAACTTCAGATGGAGAAGCACCAACGATAGGAGCGAATTGTCGAGAGACATCTTCGGCGAGAAGTTGCCACTGAATCATGGGCGAGTTCTCGAGAGGTCTGAAGTGGCCATGGACACCAATTGTCGCCCAGGTATCGAGATACTTGCTGATGTATTCTCTTGTAGCGCGCGGCTGAAGACCTAGAGAATTACCACAGAAGTATATGCATGGATCCTCTGATTCTGGTTGAGAGTCAGTGATGATGTCACATGATAGCGGGGTAGAAAAAGGGGACGAACCTGGCTGTACAACCTTCTTTGTTTTGATGTTTGATTTGGATGGGATAATAAACATTTCTCTGAATGATCGCATGTGATCCTTTGCGTCGAGGGATTGCGCATATTCCAAAGTGTTTGCCTCCTGGGCAAAGGTGGGCTTGATGGTCTGTTGCTGCTGCTGTTCTTCAGGCATGATGGATCCCATTTTGGCGAGGCGAGGTGTTGTCAGGGGAGAGTGTGAGGCGAGATTTGGATATGAAATTGGCGAGATGGTTTTGTGGTGAGTTGATGGAATGGAATGAAGATGGAAATGACCTGATCGAGTCCTTCGCAATTCACTTTGTACCCCGCGCCCAACATCTCGTCGTCACCGACGGTGTCTTATCGCGTTCTGTCGGCTCAAGGTCTTTGAAAAGCTTTACGTGATCCGTGTCTTGGCCCGTCGCATCCGTACCCGTCTCCGTGAGCGCATCCGCCCTCATCCGGACCCTCTTCAGATCAAGATTTGCAGTCTGAAAGAAGAGCTTGCATTGCTTGGATGTTATTGCCCGCTTCTTGCCGGCATGGTGTCATTTATCTTGTGGAGTTATCGTAGTTTCGTTTCGTGTTTGGTACATTAGAACGTCTTGTGTACTTTTGAGATTCTCTTTCCTCACCACAAACCCAACATCAACAAGATTACTTGTCATCATCAATAATATTGTTGATATTTTATAACGCCCTTTCACACATACTATCGTCCTCATCATGTTGGGTCCTTTGAATGTAAACTTGGCGGATTTCGGGGTATCGACTCGAAATGGTTTCCTCCCAGACCAACCGCCACTCCGGGAACTGAGCGACGCATACTACGAAAGTTGGGAGATTGTCCTTTCCCAACTGCCAAAACTTCTCAAATCTGCTTCACTAAGAAGTCATGTCGATCAATTACCAATACTATCAACAGAGCACCTCATTTCCGAAAGCGAATGGCAAAGGGCATACATGATTCTCTCCTTCTTCACCCACTCATACATCTGGGAAGCCGGTGGACCATCACAAGTTCGTACATCCTCCTCTGCATTTAGAAACATCACTAACATCAGCAGCGCCTCCCTGCATCCATCTCCGTCCCCTTCCTCGAGATCGCCAAGCATCTCGGACTCCCACCAACAGCAACCTACGCAGCTCTCAACCTCTGGAACTTCTCATCCATCTCGGGCGCAAACGACTTCACGCAACTCGAAGACCTCCGAAGTCTCCACACCTTCACCGGAACCAAAGACGAAGAATGGTTCTACCTGATCTCCGTCGCCATCGAGGCCTACGGCGCCAAGATCATCCCCGCGATGATGAAAGCGATGGATGCAGTCCGGGCGAACGATTCCGGCGTCGTGGCTGCTGCGCTCGAGACGTTCGCTTTGAATATTAAAGAGATTGCGAGGATCCTGAATAGGATGGATGAGCATTGCTCGCCGAAGGTTTTCTACGATGAGATTCGACCGTTCTTGGCGGGGAGTAAGAATATGGTTTTGGCGGGTCTGCCGAAGGGTGTGTTTTATGAGGAGGGCGAGGGGAAGGGGGAGTGGAGACAGTATAGCGGGGGAAGCAATGCTCAGAGCTCTCTTATTCAGTTCTTTGATATTGTGCTGGGTGTTGAGCATCATTTGACGAAGGGATCAAAAGCTAGGAATGGGTTTCTTTCGGTAGGTTTCCTTACTCACTAATCATGACCGGTGGCATTGCTGACAGGAAAGCAGGAAATGAGAAACTATATGCCGGGAGGTCATCGTGCTTTTTTAGAGAAGATGGAGTCGATTGTGAATATTCGAGAGTATGCGGAGAGCACCACGATCTCGGAAGTCACGGATGCGTACAACCTCGCGGTCAAGGAGCTTGAGCTGTTCAGAAACGTACACATCCAAGTCGTAACCCGCTTCATCATCACGCCTTCGAGACAGAAGACGCCGAACGTACACCCTGGACTGAATCTTGCAGTCGCTTCTTCGAACACTGCGTCGAAAGAGTTGCATGGCACTGGAGGGACGCAACTGCTCCCGTTCCTCAAGCAGAGTCGTGATGAGACCAAGGACGCGACTTTGACGAGTGCATGAGCTTGATGGAATTGGGCATTATTGCGTGTCGAGGGTTTGGGATTTGAATTTCCTGGAGTATGGTGTCGCATTCTAGGTGTTCTGAGCATTTTTGGGTCCAGTGATAAATTATAAGATTTGTAGATACAGCGAGCGAAGGAGTAGGACTTGGCTGGATAATCTCCATTGCCATGATCAATAGCAATAGAAGATGAAGCACGATGAGACAGCCAAACATGTCTCTAAATAACTTTCACACTTCCAATTCCTTGCTGTTTTGATATCGAAGCCTGCACATGATCATTGTTCATCACCTACCTACACTTTCAACGTCTCAAGAATAACATCCGCCAACCCCACACCCTGCTCCCAAATCCCATTGTGGTTCTGGTCAAGAAACCCCTTCAAAACCCTGACTTTCGTCACCTCCCTAAGATTCTCCAGCCTCTTCCCCATACACTCAATCTGCGCCTCATCAACCAACTCATCACCCTTCGAGCTCACCACCACAACGGTCTTTGCCTCCGGCCACAGTTCCGAGAAATCGTGATTCGCCGGCGATGCTTTGTCCCAGTCTTTCTCATTCTCACCAAATGCACTGGCTAGAAACTCTTGATAAGCTGGATGCGAATTGTTGTCGCGAAGGAGACGCATGTCGTAGATCCCCGCGACGCCAACGACGATCTCGGGGTTCTGGAAAGTGATTGATGGTGGGATTGAGGTTAATAGCTGAGCTCGGATGATGGATTGGTAAGCGAGTGTTGCGCCGCAGGAGTGTCCGATTAGGAGGTACTTGCTGCCGAAGTGGTATTTGGATTGCAAGAAGGAGATGCCACGTAGAATGTCAAGGAGGTGATCTGGGTGTGTTGCGGACCGGAGCGAGTTAGAGGGTGTAGATGGAGACTGGCGGTGTTGAGGGTGTGGGGAGAGACGGTATGAGAGGGAAGCGAAGGCTGTGATATTGGATGTTATGAGAGATGATGGGTCGGAGTAAAGATGTCGGATGGTGGGTAGGAAGGAGGTGTCTGTTATGGTTGGGTCGCGCCAGGCGCCGCCGTGGATGTATCTGTGAAACTTTAGATATAAATTTGTGTGATAGGGGTTGGAATATTCACATGATCCATAACCCATCTTCTTTCTGAAGCTCTGTACCAAAGTGGTGATACACGCTCAGCTTTTGAAGTTCATGGTCTCCGTAGCTGAAGTCTTGCTTGACAATGACTTTCTCCTCATCAACTGGCTGGCTGGAAGACATCTTGATTTCTGTACACGTGATTGGTTGTTGACGGTTGGGTTCAAGGTACTCGCTTCGTGTTGAGGAAGATCTTGCTAGATTCCGGATCGAGGGAAGTTTTGACAAAGAGATATCACTCGGTCACTTGCCAAGCACTCGGCGGTAATCTTGATACCGGCGTTCAAACAGTGACCCTGGATTAGGAAGGTCATGAGGCTGCGGACTCAGAGCCGGATGTGTTGATGCTGACTCGCTACTTCGACTCCGATGATGAAAATTGTTGTCCATCCGTAATGGGAAGAACCGAGAGTGGGGTGGGGAGACGGATGCGGATGCGGAAGAAGATCAAACCTCGGCTGGCACCCACAGGAGCGCGTCATTTCCGGCGCGTGCCAGATGCTGCATGGGATCCATATCCTCTTCAAACTTTTCCCACGGAACACAGATGTCCACTTCTCGAACGTTGGACCTGCATGATGGCGCTAAGAAATGAGGCTCACAGCTTTGTTAATTAGGACCGCCGCATGTTATCCATATGCGCTGGACTGACTTAGCAAATCCGTGTTCGGCTCAACCGTAATCATCCATGACTGGTAGCAGCCATAACAGTAAGGTTATTCGCAGCTGGACGCAATACCCATTACGTCTGACAGTCTATTCGTGTTTCTGCTTTCTTTCTTTTCTTTTCCTTCCAACATCCCACAAGCGTCAATCAGACTTTTTGTATGCCCTCAACTAAGACCTAAAGCCGCAGCTGCTGAGCCTTGAGCGACCCCCTCCTCTCAAAACAATGACACGCTCTTTCTTCGGGCTGGCCTTCACATCGAGATCTCTTTCGGGGCTGTGTATGTTCCAAGACGGGTTGCGAAATGTCGTTTTGCACTTTGCCTCCATACAATCCAGCTTCTGGAAGCTGATATCAGATGCCATGAGACTTGGCCGGCCGTTCAACAGCTGAGGCGTGGAGTGAAAAAGGTTCAACGGCCGAGAACGCTGACACGAGGAGAAGTCTCTATTTATGATTGGATTCCGAAGAGCTGGCATCGTCCAAGTCAAAGGTTCGGCCAAGGTGTCGAGTGCAACAAAATTTGTCTTGGACTCTGGGCTCTTCATCGGATTCGCGAGAGCCTAGAAGCAATTGGGTGGCACCGAATATTGGCCAAGTAAAGCTTTGCTAAAGGACGATAGTGGTTTCGGAGTTTCTGATAGCATCTGAAAGCTCCTTCGAACAGCTCCGTTTACTCAGTCCTTTGTCAATTCTTTCTTTTTTGTGCTGTTGAAAGTTTTCGAGCGATGGAAAGAACTATTTTAGTCGGGCCGTACCGGCCTTGGCTTCATTCATTCTGGAAAGTCAGCACCAGATGGTTCGAAATACATTGTTGACATCGAAGGAGATCAAGGTATTTTGGCAGATCAAAGTATCGCACGCATGAAAGGGAGTTCAGATCAATGATACCATGCTCATGGAATTTAACTACAGATGTCTATGAGCTAAACCCTGGTAATATTGACAAACCTTGCCGAGGCTGCGTTCTCCTCAAGCTTCAATACCTTAATGTCATTTTTTTAATTGCCTACGAGCAACTAATTTGAGTTTGTCATTCAAAGCCAAGCCAGAGTGCGCCACACAGTCAGAGTCGTGGGGTGAATTCTTGCGCGATTAGGACATTCCTTTGGTACCGTCATACAATCACATCCACTCACCATCGCATCTCGACTTGAAATGTCACAAAATCTCCATGTACGCACGCATCAAAAATATTTCACGACCCCTTACGAGCCTATGACAATCAAGCATCGAACAACGTGGTCGAGTCAACCAATCACAGTTATTTTGTGCGATGCGTACTTGGTGCTTGGTTCAAGACCCAAGGCCATGGCATCTGCTCGGCACCAAGAATGCAGGCGACTTGGCGACGTGCATCTCCTCAACTAGAAAACTTGATTGGTGGTTGACGACGGGTTTCCCGCCAGAGCTGAATTTCACCTCTTGGAGTTCTTGGGATGTCGATATCGAGCTACGGCCATGGCAGTGAAGTGAATGATACAAGAACTCGCCATATATCCTTTCGTCGATACCCGAAATTCTCTCTTTCTCTCTAACTTCAATCCACTCCCTTCTCACGACACCGAGAAGTCGCAAGGAGAAAAAAAAAGGACTTCTAAATTCGAACAAGAAACTCCTGCAAGTTGCCAATATGGCAGCACTTGGCCAATACGACGTAAGCCAAATCACAGATCCTGTCGCCTCTCACCTCTCATAATACACCTACTGACACGATACCAAACGCAGTGGCTCCTCGCCATTATCACCATAGCATTCTGCTTCAGCGCCTTCGGAAACGGCGCCAACGATGTCGCCAACTCGTACGCCACCTCGGTGGCCGCACGCACGCTCACCATGATCCAAGTCGGTTTCCTGTCCATCGTGACCGAATTCGTGGGAGCCGTCGCTCTCGGTGCCCGCGTGACGTCCACGATCAAGAACGGCATCATCTCGATTGATCGATTTGATGATAGGCCCGAGGTGTTGATTCTGGCTATGACGTGCGCGGAGGTGGGAAGTGCGACTTGGTTGATGGTTGCGACGAGATTGGGGATGCCGGTTTCGACTACGCGTATGTATTGCTTTCTCTTTTGCGGTCTGGAGTTTAATCATGATATTGATTGTGCTGACTGGGAAATGTAGAGACGATTGTCGGTGCTCTTGTTGGTGTGGGATTTGCTGCTCAATCGCCGATCAAGTGGGCGTGGCAAAGTGGAAGTGTTTCCCAGGTTGCAGCTTCGTGGGGAATTGCTCCTCTGATTGCTGGAGCTATGGCTGCTGTTATCTTTGGGACGATCAAGTATGCTGTTTTGGACCGCAAGGATCCATTGAAGAATGCTTTGACGCTCATTCCTTTCTACTTGGCTTTTACGGCTGCCATGCTTGCCCTCTTCATTGTCGGTATGTCAAAAACCTGACGACGAGGATTGCTATTTGAGTGGTTGCTGATTACGGAATTATAGTTGAGGCACCAACTGCACCCTCTCTGGAAGAATTCGGTGCCGGCAAGGCATGTGGTATCATCCTGGGTGTATTCTTCGGAATGCTCGCCATCGCTTATATCTTCTTCATGCCATACTTCACCCGCCGATTGATCAAAGGCGATGCACGCCTCAGATGGTACCACATCCCACTTGGCCCCATGCTCCGCAAAGATAATGTGCACTTGTACTTCCCCGGCGATCCCAACGGCGACGTAGTGATTGACCACTACGAGAGCGCTCACCGCGCAGCCGACGTCGCCGACTCTCCAGTCTTGAGATCTAACAACGAGAAGGACCTTGGAAATAACTCTCCAAGAGAAACTGGTGTGTCGAAGGATCCAGACTCAATCGATACAGATCCAGAACAGAACACTCTGCCTCCACCCGCAAAGGACAAGCGATTCATGTACGTTCACATCTCTTTGATTTCCATCTACAACTCGTCTCTCGATTTCCTCGCTTGCTAACACATATGTCCATCTCTAGGGGACCCAAAGAGCGCTTCCTCACACCAACAGCCCACCTCTCCATGTTCCACCCGCAGCGCCTCTGGTCCTGGACGAAATTCATCGTCATGCAAGGCGTGACCCGCGACTGCGTATCCCACGACTCCAAATCCCTCGCCAAAACCCACCAGCGCGCCGTCCACTACGACAACCGCGTCGAGCACCTCTGGACCTACCCACAAGTGGCCTCCGCAATGCTGATGTCCATCGCGCACGGCTCCAACGACGTCGCCAACGCGGTAGGTCCCTGGTCCGCTGCCTATTCGACGTATCAGGCTGGCGAGGTGGCGACGCGGTCGCCGACGCCGGTGTGGATGCTGGTTGTTGCGGGCTTGCTTCTGGGCTTGGGGTTTTGGGTCTTTGGATATCATATTATCAGGTCGTTGGGGAATAAGATTACGCAGTTGTCGCCGACGAGAGGGTTTAGTATGGAGCTTGGGGCGGCGATTACGGTGTTGTTGGCGTCGAGATTGGGGCTACCGGTTAGTACGACGCAGTGCTTGACGGGTGCGACGGTGGGTGTTGCGTTGATGAATTATGATTTGGGGGCGGTGAATTGGAGGCAGGTGCTGTTTATCTTTAGTGGGTGGGTTTTGACGCTGCCGATTGCAGGGTTGATTTCGGGGATATTGATGGTGATGTCGTTGAATGCGCCGCACTTTTAAAGGCTTTGATGGGAGGTTGGGGAAGGAGAAGTTGGTGGGTGTATTTTTAGATTGGGAAGACTACGGACTGGGAGATCCAGATACCCTCGTTTGTTTTGATCCGGTCGGATGGTAATTAGGCGAGGAGCACAGATAAATGAAGCAATCCATTCTCGCGCAGTCTTGTCCAAATTACGAGAGTGTGAAGTCCGCACAGTGCAGATAAAGTGTACACTGTCGATTAGCTTATAGACACAATCAGCAATTCATCAGTCATATCGGGCTCATGAAGGACAACAAGCAGACCACTCATGTTATTGATTAAACATTAACATTACATTTCATTCTCTAGCACCACACCATATAAACAAAAGAAGGAAATCAGAGCACCGCTTACCGTTCGTCTCATCCTACAAGCTCAACCCGCAAGCCCAGAGAGACACGCACAGCACTCACTCCTCCTCACTCGTCTCCTGCCTCTCACTCTCCCCCATCTGATACCAGATCGCACCTGGAAACCCCAGCTATCTTTCTCGCTCCTCACTCACATCGTAAAATCCACACAGCTCATATACGTCTGCTTCGCCTCCTTGGAATCCCACCACCACTGCATAACGCACTTTCCCGCCTCCCCACACTGCGCCTTAACATCCGGCATCACAACCTCAAACTCCGTCTGATTCTTCGGCACCTCCGTCGCCGTACTAGCATACACCCCAAAACTCGCCATCATCTCCCCAATCAACTGATTACTCCCCGTATCAACAATACTGACATTACACGTTCCGGTGTGTTTTGCTTGGATGTCGACTTTGATGGGGACGGTTTGGCCGGGAGTGTATTGCTGGACGTTGTTGGCGTTATCTTCGAACTGCAGGCCTTTGCAGAGACTGAGGTCGCATTCGGTGGGCGAGAAGTCTTTTTGCGAGGAGCCGATTTGGGAGAGTTGTTCGATGGGGCCGTAGGCGTTGGAGTTGAGGTTGTTGAAGACTTGTTCGCCGCAGACGGCTTTCATGGCGGGGCCGACGGCGCGGGTTGGCGGCGAGGTGACGATGCCGTGGGCGGTGGTGAGGGTGAGGAGGGGGAGGGTGGTGAGGATGTGGAGACGCATTGTGGATAGCGTTGGGTGGGTGTGTTGAAGTAGAGATTGAGTAGATAGAAGGTGGGTGGTATATCAAGGTTGTGTAGATGGTAAGGGAAAGGACCGTTTGGATTTGGATTGTTTGTAAAAGGTGTAAATAAAGAGCGACTTGAAAATATACTCAGCATCGAAAACCCGCCCTGGGAGAGGGGTACAATGTAAACTATATACCTACCCAACTCTTGCATGCATGATGAAAATTAAGACCGGATGGAAGAGCATGCGATCGTCTCGCAACCTTCAACTGAATGTAGGATGGCATTTAACTTTGCTATAAGCGATCGCATATTCGTTTCAACCGAAGAGCAGAGGGAAAACACAAGCCGAAGGCAAAACAAGACATGCCAAGACCCGATCTGACGCAGGCATCGCTGGAGATCTGGGGCGAGAGTGTCTGTGCATTGATGTGCGTGATCCGGTCGAAGCCTTTCCTGAGCCCTACGATGTTTCATGCTGGACTGAGGACTTCGGACGAAGAAAGACTAGCTGGATTGGGTGTTCATGCGCGAAACATCGCATGGGGTTTTTAGACTTTAGGATACCTAGAACTCGGCGGGAAAGCGATTGGTGGCCAGTCGCAACCTCAACTTTCTTCGTCGGTTTTATCGTCTCATTTCTAGAAGGTCTGGTCCTTTGCGCAAGCGAGTTCAGACCCAGGAATATCGGATCGCCCCAGGCCCGCTCGGATCTTCAACTCGTGTATCTCCAGGGTTGACAGATCCGTACAACAATGATGGAATCAATCTTGAAGCATCTGGTATCTCAGATCCGAGAGTATCGGATCACATAAAGCCAAGTCTTCAGACCAAGCACCGACCTACATTGCAAGTCAGGTCGCATCCATGCTCATGCTATTCCACCAATTCGCATTCCCATCAAAATCGTTCCTCTGATGAAAGAAACTCTCCGCCAATACGGCGAGCTCATCATCCGAATATGTCAACGGCACTGCAGCAGTGGTCATGGGCAGCGTACCGGCACCAGTCGCAAGCATCGTCGAACCGTCCAATGGATCAATCACATGCGTCATATTGGGTGTCAAGTTTCCGAACTCTTGTCGCTCAACACGAGTTGGTTGGGGTAGGACTGAAGTCTGCGCCATTTCTGTTCTGGAGCCTCCGAAGCTGGTGTGGAGGGAGGAGCCGAAAAGTTGACGTGCTGAACCGTGGATTTCGCTCGAGGATGAGTATTCGAGGACTTCGAAGAATTGGCCGAGGTCGATGAGGAGCTTGCGATTTTGACGGGTAGGCTCTTCGCTGGCTACGTATGTTGAGGAGACTGTCTCGGCTAGTCGTTGGAGCTTGTTGGCCTGCATCGGTCAGTTGAGAACCCTGATTCGCCGTTGTGTACGTACAATTCTGCCCAAGTGTGGCCACTGTTCGCCAAAGCCACGGATGAATTTGAGGCATTTGTCAAAGTTATCTTGCTTCTCTCTTCTCGTTCCTGGGTCATCAACAAAGCTTTCCTGCAAGTATATGGTGGCAATGATAGCTACGCAGTGACCCAAGAATGGATCTGTGACTTTGAAAGGTTTGGCTTCTAGCATATCGATGAAGTTGATAATCCAGGTGGCATGCGAAGATATCAGATCCGAAGTATGCTGCAGGAAGATTTCGGGAATCACGCATTTGAAGTTTCGCAGTCGTAGGGACAACAGCAAGGGGTGATTAAGTAAACACAAGTTTGTATGATAGAGAAATTGGATGAACAGCCAGGGTCCCCAATAATCCCGATTCGAGTTCAGATGTTCCACTGACTTCTGTGAGAACTTTGCAGGTTCAAAGCGATGGACGTATGGCATTCTAGTCTCGAAGTCCATCTGGTGGGCTAAGATAAGAGCATACTCGGACTGTGATGACCAAGGTGGTAAGCTGCTGGGTTTGCCACGCCGACGAGCATATCGCGTGATCTTGAACCAGACTTCACTAAGTTGAATAGCATATGCTACAATACCTTTGTCGGGTCCTTGCTCCTCATTTCGAGTGGGGGTTGATTCCTGGCCTGGAGAAAGTGGTTCGCCTGTCGTTTCTGGATACCATGGGAAGTTGTCCTCGGCAGAAAAGTCGAGGATCATGAAGTCAGCGCCGTGTAGCCGTTTAACGAGAAACAAGCTCCAGAAGCAGCGTCGACGCTCTTCTTTCTCTTGGTCCGGTAAGATCAATTTTGATTCTGATGTCAGGCCGGCGTTGTGGGCGAGACTCATGGCCAGGCTGCAATGGATGCTTGCTCGTCTTGTGTGGCCATCTGCGCAGGTTAGATAGAAAACTGAAAGTGTGGAGTATCTTACCTGTAAAGTCAACAATGGTCAAAAGACATAATGCTTGGATGGTAGAAAGCTCAACTGCTCCCTCGACTACTTGCTTCGAGACAATTGTCCTTGCCGCTTCAACATACCCATTGATGAGCCTCGCATGATTGATCCGGGATTGTTGATCTTCCGTAAATCTCAAAGCAATGGCGAGAATTGAAAGCAGCACTTCTGGCCTCCGGTCTTTCAAGGTTCGAATGAAGCTTGACCGCTGGAAGAGAGGTAGTGGTTGACAGTCGCAATATTGAAGGTACGTTTCGGCAGCACTGAGGATGACATCCCATGGAGGAAGATTTCTGAACACATTAGGTATGTATTCTCTGTATCTTAAGCACGTCTTACATGTCAGACGATCTTGGACTCGGTAGAGAACGATGAACCGTTGTCCTCGGCGTATCTGATACTTGGACCGATGTACTCCTACTCATGGACGCTTGATTTGCAAGGACTTCCGAGAGTTGATTTTCCAAGAATCTTAATCGGTCCTCCTGTTCCTATGTTCAGTAATGGATTGATCTACAAATAGACGGGTAGCACTAACCACTCTCCCATCCCCTGCCGAAGAACTTGTCGGCCGGATCCCCGTAATTTGGGGAGAAGGTGTGATACTTGACCGCTCTTGCTCTGGACGTTCATCCGCATAGTAGCAATTCTGCTGCAATCGAGCACAGTGCGAACATACTGGTTTCTCGCCTGGACATCGTGACTTCTTGCGCCTGTCGCGGTCAGCTTGTGCTGCGCGGATATGACACGGGTCAACGCGGATGTCCTTACCGACACGGTTCACAGGCTTGCCGGATCCGTTTCGCTGGACGTTCTGATGACATCGTCTAAGTCCTGGTTTTTAGATTCGAGCAGTAATATAGCACTTGGGAATCATATTGTCAATTTGCCACTGTTGTTATAGATTCCCTCAGCGAAGTTGGGATGTTGTTGTCGGAACAGATCAAAATCTGATCCGGGCTAGCCCGTCTGCCCGCATCCGTATCAACTTCGGGTTCCCTCGCTAAAGTGTGTGCACCCTTTGAAAAACAAATCATATCGAAGAAAAGAATGGTTGCAAGAAGCAGCGATACTCTCGCATTATCATCAGGCTATTGATGGGGATGCGTAAGCCCACGCCCCTGCAAAACACATCGTAGTATGTGTTAGATGTCAGACATCACGTTCCGGTCCCGTTTCATAATATCACGTGATAATGCATTTTTTGAAATTCCGACCTGCCATTCTTCCAGACAATATCGGAAGCCAATTCTCCCTGAATCCGAGTGCCTAAATATCTGTCTATTCAGTCTTTACATAAGTCCATATCCCAAGAAATTTAAAGACAAGCTTATCCGAGCATTCCGACTCCACGTCAAAAACTCCCCTCACCAGCCCCGCTACCAGCCATCACTCTCAAGCGATACGTCGACGAGGAGGAGGATCAGCCACCAACGGCACCATTCCCAGCCACGCATCATTGACTTGCATTGGCGTGCAGAACGGGCTGACGGGTTGACCAACGGCGAGCGTTGATGGCGGAAGGGGGTTGAACTAAAAATCCTGTCTTGCTTAACCCCCATATGGAGAGTGCGATAAGCTTGCTTGAGAAAAACAAGAATTCTTCCTGCACCAAGAGAGCCAGCAGCAAGCTTGACAGACCGAAGTTGAAGCAGGTTCATTTGATTGGAGAAATGGGAAGGGAAAAGTGTAAATTGTGCCTTGAAGACATGACGCCAAACCAAAGTTGTATGTCTGCGTTGGCCAGAGCAGGGCAGAGCAGAATTGCAAAGTGAGGCTTGAGCTTGAGTTTGAGCTTTATCTTTACATAAGGCTGGCGGACTGCATGCCCGCCTGCCTTCGAGATTTACGATTCGATCTCTCTTGAGCGAGAGGTGCAGTCCGGTCTTCCAGTTATCAATTGATCGACCGAACCTTGCATTACCGGGCTGGATTCTCCTCGAAAAAGGAATAACCTTACATTATTTATCTTACCTTACCTTACATCATTTCCCCATTCTCCCATTCTCCTCTCTCTCCATCTCCATCTCCATCTCACCCACACTGACCCCTATCCTTCTCGAATAAACATCCTCACCACCACCACTACAAGACCATCATCATCATCTCACCACACCCAAATTGAAAAGTCATCGACCTGAAGGGACAAGCACTCAAAGACAGCACGGCTATTCGTTGACCGTCCTCCGCGCCGTACTTTACCCGACCTATCAGCAGCCAACCTGCGAGTGGATCTCCCCCGTTTTAATCTTGATCGTGCAATCTTAGCGCAGGAATACATTCAGGGGCAAAGCACCAACACCGCCGGGTCCAGAGCGAGAATCCAAGCAGAGAGGGGACCAGGGCAGGAAAGAATTGAAGGAAGAGACGGGCTGGCTTGGGTTGTTGCTCATCACATCAGCGAGCAGCATCAGCATCATAACCTTAATTCCCGGACATCCACGCCAGAATCCTCCTTCTCCTTCTCGTCCTCCTTCTTTCCCGAACTACTCGACCGACCTCTTTCCTGTTTCTTCACTCCCTACCTTACCTTACCTTACTTCACCTTACTTCAATCCCACCCACGTCTCTCGTTTCGAACTCTACTACTCTCCTGCACATACTCTTATTCTTCGATTCGACACTACATCCCTTTCCACGGCTTCTGCAGCATCGGATTCGATTAATCGACTAATACCAGTAATCAACCTTTTCACGACGACAACAATCATTCTTCAATTACGGTCGTTATAATTATATTTTCTTCTCCATCTTCTCTTCGCACGACTCAGCCTTCCACCGCTTGTTCCGTATCCCGCGCGGCTTTCGCGACGACTCTTCACCATCCCGTCAACACATCAGGGGTCGTCTCACCACCAGTTGAAACAGCAATCCGAACTTTCTACACCGACAGCCCGGACGCGGACAAGAAGACCAGACGAGACAACAACAATTGATCAGACCGACAGATCGCCAACCGCCAAGATAGCTACCTTACAAAGAGCCCTTACCTGCCCCCCTACTTCGCTCTACGAAGATGCGATGACCTTCACCGACCATGCCGGCCTCCCTTCGCCCATGCCAGGCTCACCTCCAGACCTAACGGGGTCCAAGTCCTCGAAGTCCTCTTCCTTCCACTCCTCGTACCAGTCAGACAACAGCATCTTATCTGACGTGGGCAACTTCGAAGACATCGGGCTGGACGACGAGTCAAGGACAGAGGCAGAGATAGGGACATTCGAGGTCAAGACCAGCAGTAATCCGTATGATGCCTCCTTCACCAGCGATTTACGAAACACCGCGAACTCGAGAAAACGTGTCCCAATGTCTGCCACCAATGGCAATCGGGTGCAGCGGGAATTGACCGCTGCGAAGGGCAGACCGTCGTTTCCCAGCCTGCGTGGACAGGTGCGAAGCGTGACGGATGGATTGGGTCTACTACCTGTACAAAATGGCCTGCGGAGGGGACTGTCGAGTCCCAGTGCTCCGTCTCTGCCAATGATGAAACGAAATCGAAGTTCGAGCCCGAATGTAATGCGCAATGCTAGCTATAATCTTTCTGCGACTGCTCTCAAGACAAGGAGAGGGAGTTGGCAGGCTAATAGGGAGAGGAAGACTGCTCAGCAGTTGGAGTTGGAGTGTGATGAGGACGATGGGGACGATGTTCCTGATGAGTGCTTTTTGGAGAATGTGCCAATCTCGCCACGGCCATTGAAAGAAAGGACAAAGAGTACTTCTACATCTGCTGCAACCAGTCCGGAGAGAGCTCCAAAGGAAAGAGTCAGGAGTGTAGGGAACGGGACATCACCAATACCTGCTGAGCAAGGAGAATTAAGATCTCCAAGGACGAACATGCATAGGACGGTCACCATGGGGCAGATGCCCTTTAATCATGAATTCAATCCAAAAGGCAGAGCCAAGAGCTGGACTGCTGCCTTGTCGGAATTGAGTCCGGAAGCCAAAGCTCTGACGGAGGCACTGGAAGCACATGCTGAGGATGTGGAGAATGATCCAATGCAAAGGAGGAGTTTCAATACCAAGAATCGACCATTCGTGGAGAAGCAAAGGGTGAAGTCTGCTATTGCAGAATTGCCACCTTTGCGCAGAACAGATATCATGATTGATCCCCTACCAATCTCGAAAGAGAAGGAAGCCGTTCTATCTCGGACTCGACCATCATGGCTCCCGCCAAAGAATCCCGCAGAAGAGAAACGCCATCTCAAGGAATACCAGAAGATGATGGCGTCTGCTCTGGAAGCAGAACGGAAGAAGGAAGCCCAAAACAAGGCAAAGACTACTTGTCGAGATGACACTGCGAACTCTCTCTTGAGGATC
Source organism: Cadophora luteo-olivacea (assembly GCA_026120085.1). Lineage (NCBI taxonomy): Eukaryota > Fungi > Ascomycota > Leotiomycetes > Helotiales > Ploettnerulaceae > Cadophora > Cadophora luteo-olivacea. The sequence continues at coordinate 169,345 of JALRMC010000007.1, forward strand.
TGGGAGGAACACGTCTTACCGAACTGGGACGTCGTCACTGCTCAGAAGCGGACAAGAGAACTCTGGTGGAGAGGCATTGCTCCCCGAAGTCGAGGCATCGTGTGGGAAAAGGCCATTGGAAATCAACTCGGCCTGTCGGATTCCTCATATACTGCTGCTCTCCGCAGAGCACAAGCATTGGAGAAGACGATTAAGCGCGGTTCGCAATTGAGTCCTGATGAAGAGAAGAAGAAGGCATGGTTGGATAGGATCGAAAAGGATGTGGCGAACACCTACCCTGAGCTGCGAATCTTCCAACCAGATGGTCCACTTCACGGCGCTCTTTTGGATGTGTTGAAGGCATATGCTATGTACAGAAGCGACGTTGGATATGTCCCGGGCACAAGCGTAAGTTCTCCTGTCCCAGCCAAATAAGACATTCGCTAACTTCCACGAAGACAATAGCAGCTCTCCTCCTCCTCAACCTCCCCACCCCATCCGCCTCCTTCTCCGCCCTCTCCAACCTCCTCAACCGTCCCCTCCCCCTTTCCTTCCACACCTCCGACTCCGGCGCCATCTCCCGGACCTACGCGCTCTTCACCTCCACCCTAAAACTCAAATCGCCTCGCCTGGCTAAACATCTCTCGACTTTACAAATCCAACCTTCCGCCTACCTCGCCAACATGTTCACCTCCCTCTTCACCGAGAATCTGAGTCTCGATAACGCGACCAGACTCTGGGACGTGATGGTCTTCGAGGGTGATGCCGTGCTCGTTAGGGCTGCGGTCGCGTATATGGTTGAGTTGGAGGGGAAGCTGTTTGGTGTCAAGACGGAGGGGGAGGTGAAGGCTGTTGTGGAGAGGGGTTTGGGGTTAGGAGCGGGGAAGTTGGTTGGGGATGAGGATGCTTGGATGGGTGCTGTGAGGGGAGCGGGGAAGGCTTGATTGATGTTGAGCGGTATTGTGTTCTCAGAAGAGTGACGATTCGGGACGGGACTCTGTACAGAAAATGGTTCGAACCTGGAAGGCGTGGACGTCCGCTGCCACTGTCTGACGGTGGTATATATCAGCTGCTGCTGAAACCTTGCTCTTCTTCTCGCAGGCCTGCGGAGAGAGGGAGAACGAGAGGTATCTCAGGGGCCTCGACTCAGCTGTGCCCAAGATATGGGAAAGGTATCGGGGGTCGAGAGTGTAAGGGCCATGTATGTATGTATGTGGGAGTAGATGAACCTCAATGAGAGGATCGTGGTATTGGAGTAGAAAGGAGTAGGAGAAGGAGTAAGAGGAGTATATAGTCTGTTGTCGGTCCCATCAAACTGCTGGGGATGGGGAGTTTTTACATGATAATGTATATGTATATATCTCTGTTCATATCCATCCGTATCTTTCACTTCCTTCCTCGTTTATCTAGCTTGCCATTTGGTTTGAATGTGTGTGAGAATACGTGTTGGTGCTATTCTGCTATATCTCTTTCTCTTTTACCCTTTCTTCT